>OX457037.1:51578906-51681406 GCA_949752735.1 Lumbricus terrestris
CACTGACACTAACACTGTCTGTATTGGTGTGAGCGTGTAGGTGTGTTTGTGTCTGTGCCAGCGCAGGATACATAGGTATACGTGATATAGTAGGTGCTGTATCGATGAATGGATGTATTCCTATTCGTTGTTTATCGCATTCGTTTGAACCTCTTGTACAGCCCCCAGGGATGTTCAGAGATGTAAACAGTCGAGTATTTACAAAGAACGAAAATGCTGCGATCACCTAAGCCTATGTTATAAAGGCTAGGCTACAGTTGCTGACTTTTAAGACTTGAGAACACAATTTAAAGCTCCCACTTCCGTTAATTATTAAATGATCTTATTAACATTGTGCTGTTTCTGCATTGATACGTTGCAAACCGGAAAGTCCCCATAGTTAACCTACAGTGATGGGGAAAATACTTTTAAATACTTCCCATCACTGTTAACCTAGTTGCAGTCCAATAATAATAATTGCGCAATAGCAGACACCTTCATTAAATATACGATACTGAGGGAAACATTTTTACGGTATAGATACGGTACCTTGCTACAAGAAGTGAAGCGTTTCGCGTCTAATACAATCCCAATTATCCCATGCAGGTGAATATATTACAATGTGGAACTATTTGTACAGTCACGCAAATGGTACACTGCAGGATGTTCTTGAGTTGTTTCATTGAAGGATGAATGGATGCATGGATGCGTAGATAGATGTGTAGATGGATGTATAGATGGATAGGTGGATGGATTTGTGGATTGATGTGTAGATGGAGATAGATGTATAGATGAATGCGTAGATAGATGTGTAGATGGGTGGATGTTTAGATAGATGTGTGGATGGATTTGTGGATGGATTTGTGGATTGATATGTAGATGGATGGCCTGATGGATGGATGAAGGCCAGATGCCGCTGGTGGTGGTGGTGGTGGTGGTGGTGGTGGTGTGGTGGTGGTGGTGGTGGTGGTGGTGGTGGTGGTGGTGGTGGTGGTGGTGGTGGTGGTGTGGATGGCATCTGTTGGAACCATCAGCCACTGATGCGCTCCACTGTACCATGGCGATGGCCAGCTGAGCATATTAATACCACGTGGGCTAGGATTATTTCGATTCCTTGTGTCTAGGTGGCGCCGCTGTGTGATGAGTGGCGCGTGTCATAAATCAAGACGTAGACGCAAACACACCCAATGCACGCACACACACACACGCACCCACGCACACACACAAGCACATGCATACACACGCACACACACAAACACACACACACACACACACGTGTACACTCTGTTCTCGCAGTCTCCAAGGAAGGTGAGTGAGGAAAGGATGATGGAGACGAAGTTGAGGAAGAGAAAGGAACAGGAGAATGAATATGAGATGGAAGAATAGAAGGAGGAAGATGTGGTGATCATGGTTGCGGAGGTGTAGGAGTAGGAGGAAGAGAAGGAGATATATGGATCTAGAATAGATGGAGGAGGAAGAGTTGTCAGAGGACGTGGAATAGTACGAAGAAGGCATAGAGAGAGAGAGAGAGAGAGAGAGAGAGAGAGAGAGAGAGAGAGAGAGAGAGAGAGAGAGAGAGAGAGAGAGAGAGAGAGTGAGAGAGAGAGAGAGAGACACACACACACACAGAGACAAAGAGAGACAGAAGGAGAAACAGACAGGGAGAGACAGAGAGAGACAGAGAGGGACAGAGATAGAGACAGAGAGAGACATAGAGAGAGACAGAGATAGAGGGAGACAGAGGGAGACAGAGAGAGACAGAGAGAGACAGAGAGAGAGAGAGAGAGAGAGAGAGAGAGAGAGAGAGAGAGAGCGAGAGGATGAAAAAGAGGAGGAATTGGAGGTGCAAGCAAACGGAGGAGGTGTATGAGGGAGACAGAAGGACGAAGAACAGGAGGAAGTAGAGGAGTGAGTAGGACAAGTACAATCAGAGAAAGAGAGAGAGAATGAGAAGTATTATAAGGAAAATGAGGAGAAAGAGGAGGAAGTGTTGGTGTAGGAGGAGGCGGAGAAAGAGCGTGACGAGGATTAGGAGTATTGGGATTGGAAAGCTTTTTTCGTGCCTCCGATGCCTGCATACATCTATAGCGTGCGGTCATTGTCAGCTCATAATGCCGCTGATCGTTCCTTTGGGCGATAGGTGGCGTCAGGATGATCGACAGAAAGACTGTTGGATCGCTCGTCTCCTCGTATACTATATTCATGTAAAATATAATGTATGTACTGCACAGGCATACATGTATGTAGCCTACAGCCTATAGCCGTATCCTCTCTTTCCCATTCTTACTCTTCTCCTCCTCCTTCGTCAGAACCTTGAGGCTTCAGCTGTGTCGGCCGCATGGACTGAAGAGATAACTCCTCAGAGGTAAGAGTCTAAGAGATGATGATGATGGGCTGATAGATCGATTGATTAGGCAGAATAGAGATAGTCTATATATATATATATATATATATATAGTCTGCGTTCTGATAAAATTGGTGGGTAACAAGGGACTGAACTATAATAATATGTGCACACTTCTATCGAATTCATTCGTTCATTCATTCATTCATTCATTCATTCATTCATTCATTCATTCATTCGTTCGTTTGTTCGCTCGTTTGTTTCAGTCAGTCAGTCAGTCAGTCAGTCAGTCAGTCAGAATCTTGTAGACTGATGTTACTCATTCGGTGACTCTTGTAGCACTTCAATACTCCCGTCTGTTACGGTCTGTAGCTATATAGCGCCTGTGTTAAGTCTGATCTCAATTCTGCAGATTTGCGTGGCGCTATGAATTGCAAATGCATCCATGATGCATGTAGCTGTAGCCTATATTATATGTATTTCTGAAGTCAACAGTTGAATTTCGACCTCACATGCAGACTGCTGTTGATAACAACAACTATATGAGCTATGGCTTTTACCACTTTGAGCGTTATGCACCGGTGGCCATAGAGTGGCATAGACCAATAGGCTATATCTATGGATGCAAAAATTCTGGGCAAATGTATTATGACTTATGGCTGTAAAAACTATGGGCATATAATTATGTATTATGATCTATGGATGTAAACTTTGTAACATCGTCCATATGTTTCATGACCTATAGGAATGTAAACGCTGCTGCATTGGGAAAAACTGTTGTTTTATGACCTATTATTGGCTATAGGCCTATGGATCGAAGCATAGTTGTAAACAGAACGTCTTTTTAGTTTGTTATTCTTCTGAAAAAAATCCGGTTTTTGTATTTTTCGCCTTTTTTGTGTAACTTATTTTCTTATGTGACCAACCCGTTTGTTTATTTAGCCTACTTTCTGTAATTAATTTACTTAATTTATCATTGTCTGAAATCACTAACATTGCCTCTGTAGGCTACTTTCAAGGATTTAACTAAATAACTAATTTAACCGTTCTAACGTCATCCGAAATAGCACAGTAGAACAAATAAAATTTATAGAAATTCATTTGATATCAAGTTCTTGTAAAAGCAGGCCCGCATTAAGGTAGGTGCTAAGGGTGCTGCAGCACCCGGGCCCGCAGGTTTAGGGGCCCGCATTTTCGGAAATGATTAAATTTCTTAGCAAGAATAGCCTGCTGCAGCATTAATAAATACGGAGTTATCGTTGACGAAATTTTGGCAAAGTTCTCCCACGCAACCGATTTATTAGCTCCAGCTTATCTGCTTATGAATTGGTTGAAATCGCGGGAACTTATTGTTATTATAAATTTATCTTGGGAACAGTCGGGATTAAGAAATGTGGGGCCCTGTTCGGGAAATTTTTGCGGATCTGCGTACAAAAATTTTGATGACTTTTTTTATTCGTTTGGTTGAAATTTGCTAAAAATCTAAAAGTTATCGGGAATATTTTCCCCGCATTTGTGGGGGCCCCTAAAGTGTGGGCCCCTGTTCGGCCGTACATGTCGAACATGCCTTAATCCGGCCCTGTTTGGGAAGTATCAACAGTGATGGGCTATCTTAAATTAGGACATGCGTGTCAATCATTTTGACTGGCTTCTTTAAAATGATAAGAGAAATAATGTTAGAAGACATGTTATTGGATAACTCTTAATTTCTGAAACCTAGGCCTATTATAGCTTATCATCTTCTTCTCTAGTTTTCTGCCTCCGAGGTTGGCTGAAATGTCCGATGCCTCTTCCTCAAACTTTCCATAGGCCTATCCATTTGGTATTATCCAATCCAGCATAACCTGTCGTGGTCCTCCTCTTGTTCGCTTCCCTTCATGTTTCCTTCATGACCGTTCTTCGCAGTGAGTCTGCCCTCAGCCTGTGTCCTACCCACTTCCTTTGTCTCGATCTCTTTCACTGTGTAGGGCTGCTCTTCTCCGATAATTCCTAGACCTTATAGGCCTAATTGGTGCAAGAAGATCATGACGCTCTGACGAGCGGTTTGCTAGGATATTATTGAAGTCTGCGAAAGAAATATGATGCTATATTTTTTTATTAGACCTGAAAATAGGAAGAAGGAACTTATAGGCCTAAATTTAAATTTAAGAATTACGATAAACTGAAAAGAAAAAAGAAAACAGGAATCCAGATAAATGGATGATAAAACATTGACATGGAGTGCACGTGGTGTTGTTTGGATTTGAGACATGAACCATGAGAGCAAGCAATATAATCATAAGAAGACTTAGGCCTTCGAAATGTGTACGTGGGGAACAGTGAAGAAAATCAACTGAATGGAACATAAGCATAGGGCTTATAAAATTATAAGTAACAATTGAAGAATCTAGTCGTTCATTCCTTCTGTCACGTGTTGTAGACCTATCTAGGCCTACTAGTGTAGGAAACTTTTCCTTATAATTACACGCGTACCAAAAGAAAAGTATCCCTTGGCTGCATATATATTGTTTACTCATAAGGAAACACGGTATAATTGCATGTATATGTGCCTCCATGGTAGACCAGTGGCTGACAGAAGACTGAGAGGAGGGCCCGCAAGGTTACCACAGCACCCGGGCCCGCACTAGCCTTAATGCGGCCCTGTGTAAAAGTAAATATTTTAAGTGCAGTTTTTATTAAGTGCACTTTATAGACTATACTTCCAAAGTTTATATTTTAATTGTTAATGTTTATGGCAGTATGGACTGATCATAGCCGTTTTTTAGGTCCTGCAAACGCCGATGCAAAAAGCTATCATAGGGGCAAAAGGGTGTGTGGTCTGTGAGGAATGATGTCTACATTTAAATTAAAATAAATTTAATATCTTAAATTTCTCAATTTCTGATTAGACATAAGTTATTAGAAAGGAAAATGATTGTTGTGGGCTATTGTTAGCCTAGGCTATTTAGGCCTACTGTTTTCTACTAAAGTTGTGTTAACTTAATTAAAAATTAATTACAACTTTTTCACGCAATTTGAGTTTAATCAGCAAATAATTAACTTAATTATTTGCTGATTAAACTCAAATTGCGTGAAAAAGTTGTAATTAATTTTTAGAATGAAGTAGGCCTACAAGGTGTAGCAAAGCCAAATTGTTCTCGTTTTCCGTTTTTTTCGTATTTTAATATTTTGAATAAAACGACGATTTATTCCGTTTATTATTCCGTTTTTTTTCGGTTTTTTTAAATCATGGACAGA
Source organism: Lumbricus terrestris (assembly GCA_949752735.1). Classification (NCBI taxonomy): domain Eukaryota; kingdom Metazoa; phylum Annelida; class Clitellata; order Crassiclitellata; family Lumbricidae; genus Lumbricus; species Lumbricus terrestris. The sequence goes on from OX457037.1 coordinate 51,584,467, forward strand.
GACCTATCTGAAACGATAAAACGGTTAAATAGTGACGAGACGTAAATTAATTAACGACACTGTGTGATAATTACAAAGGCCATTAGCGTCTCCCTCCTTCTTTACCCAGACTTGGGACTGGCACTATCAGAGTGCAAGCAGTGACCGATTTGCTACATATTGGTGAATGTCGTCGCACATAATAAAAAAAAGTATTATTAGCAGGAGGACTGGAAGAGACGATTAAACAGGAGGAAGATGAAGAGGAGAAGGATGAGGAGGAAGAGAGAGAGAGTGGGGGAGGGAGAGTGAGAGAGGGGAGGGAGAGAGAGATTGAGGAGGAGGAGGAAGAGGAGCAGTAGCAGGAAGAAGAGGAAGAGGAAGAAGAGGAAGAGGAGAAAGAGGAGGAGAAGGAAGGGAGAGAGGAGGAGGAGAAGGAGGAGAAAGAAGAGGAAGAGGAGGAGGAAAAGGAAGAGGAAGAGAGAGAAGAGGAAAAGGCGGAGGAGAAAGAGGAGGAAGAGGAGGAGGAGAAGAAGGAAGAGGAAGAGAGAGAGAGAGAAGAAGAGGAGGAGGAGGAGTAAGATGAAGAGAAGGGAGAAGGAACGCATAATGGCTCGAAAACATAATTTGTCTGTCACTAGACTTCAGGGCCGTTTTAAGAAGTTTTGGGGCCCTAGGCACAAACCGTAACCCTAAAAGTAGGCCTAGCCATGAGTCCAATCTATAGACCCTTTGAAGCTGCTGTGAAATAAAGGTTTCTGGGAACTGAGAACGGGTATTTGCCGGTCGATTGCTGAGACGTGTAGCGCCGAGAAGGGAAGTGTGGGGAGGAAATTTGCCCTCTCCACCAGAAATTTTTGAATTTTCACATTGCAATGACTGCGCATTTTTAGCTGCATCCTAGCAAAAATTGATCAACTATTGCAGTGCTAACATGAATAGGCCTAGCCTAAGACTTCAATAAATATTCTTACCATTACTATAATTTCTTTTTCAATTTACACATTGTAATGGCAGCATTGCATTTTGTAAGCCGAGATCTTAGCAAAAGTTACTCTATTATTTCAGTGTTTATAACAAAAGAGTGATTGGAAATTTCAATAAGTATAATTAGGCTATTATTAGGCCTACAATAAAAATTTCTCTACGTATCAAGTTCAGCAGCTCAGTTCTGCTGCTTCTGGATCATTATACCATAATGAATAACTGCAGACAGGTTTGTAATTGCGCAAGCCATTATTTCTTTCACATGAATAATTATTAGCTTAGGCCTATTCTCGCTGATGAAAAAGGTCATGCGCATTGCTGACCCAGGACACATTAAATTTTATCTGAATCGTTGCAGATGTAACACAAATCAAGGAAGAACTTCCAAAATCGGGACGCCGTGTATAGTAATGATAGCCTACCTTTTTTTAGCCTAGTAATTGTTCAAAGGACAAAACATTTAGAAAATTTGGCAGTTTGACATTTGAAATGTAGCATGGAAAGACGCCAAATAGTCGTGCAAAATAGTCATGTAGCCTACAAATATTAACAGTAAACTATAGGCTACTCATTGTAGCCTAATTATTATTATTATTATTATGTTATCATATATTTTATTAGTCGATTTTATCATCATAATCATATATTACTAGAGTTCGTGCAATACAATCATGTAAACAGCAATTAAAACTATTGTAGTGCCTCTGATCTCTCGGTATGTGGTCAAATGTTTTGGATACCGGGTAGTCATTATTTTCTGGGTGAAGTTCCCCCCAACCCGAGAAATGCCTGAACGTAACCCTATTTCCACCCCAGTATCTCAGTGTCAGATAATATTATAGAGTAGTTTAACATCGATCTACGTTAAAGTTCGTATAATAATATTATGTTTCTAATGCGATGTAGTATTTTGGGTCGTCGCGGGGCCCCCTGTTGCGCGGGGCCCTAGGCACGTGCCTCGCGTGCCTTGGCCTTAAAACGGCTCTGCTAGACTTAATTGCCACGGCATGACATTGTGGCGAGCAAACTTCGTAGTTCGCTGTTGTTGTTGTTGTTGTTATTGTTGTTGTTGTTGTTGCTGCAACTGTTGCCATATTTCTCGTCATCATTCCGTTTTCCATCGTCGTTGTCGTCGTCGTCGTTGTTGTTGTTGTTTTTGAATCGCTAGGAATTTTTATGTAATTTGCCACTTTGAATGTTGCCAAGCTATAATTATGACTGCTGCGTGTTGGAAATCGCCATCAATTCATGCATGGGCAATTATGTTGTTTGGGGGATTCAGAAAACTACTGCATTGATGTTTCAATTGAGACCCTCATCCATGGCAGAAAACGATGTCTGCGGGCAATAAAAGCCAATATTATTTAGTTTGATAACAGTCGCTGCTTAGTTTGCGTGTAGGCCAAATTATTATTATTATTATTATCATTATTATTATTGTGATGTCTTTCTGCCATCTAGAGTTCTATACCACGGCGCATCTATGTGAAGTAAGCCTATATTATAAGCAAAAATGGTGTATGAGCCGAACAGACATAGGGTGTAACATCAACATTCATCATATTCATCGTCATCGTCATTGTCGCCTTCGTCGTCGTCTTCTTCTTCGTCGTCGTCATCGTCATCGTCATCATCATCATCATCATCATCATCGTCGTCGTCATCATCATCATCATCATCGCGAACATGCATGTTGCACGCCTATTGACCGTACAGTATGTGTGGGCCCTATACCTCGGACACTGTCGGATCAATATTTTGATGCATCTCTCCCCCTCCCCCCTACAAGACAGACTAGGCTACATCCAAAACAGGCGACTGCACAGAACAGCAACATTTTGATCTTTGACCCATAGACGCATCATGCAATAATAGTCTATGCATCACACAACAATAGTCTATGCATCATGCAACAATAGACTCTGCAATGCAGATTGTTTATCCATTGTCTCGCTTTCCGATGTTGGAATTGCATAGGCCTTATACGCGCATATTGGACATCCGCAAGAAAGCTATATCGAGAGTTGTGCATAATACATAATAACTCACAGGCCTATGAGTACAGAGATCAAGAAATCTTGGTCGTCATGCGACTGTTACTGTATTATAGCTGATGCGAGAAAAAAGCGTTTGCCTTTATTTACTATCTCGTAGCTTTTTGATGTTTCAGAGATCCGCAGAACAACTGCAGAATAACTGCTGCAGTGCTGCCGAGACCTAATTTACGACTGTCTTCCAGCAGCCAGCTGATCAGTCAATCAACGCTTTGAGGCCTTTGCCTGCCTCTGTCTGTCCGTCTGTCTGTCTGTCTGTGTATGCATGCATATATTGTATGCAGACTCTGTAAAGGAAGGCTTTTCGCATTCGTTTCAAGACCAGGTCGGTCGGCAACCGATCTAACTTCGCGGAGTAGTGGAATAATACTGGAGTCTGTATAGCATAGTGGATAACATCATCAGCCAAAGAAGAAGAAGGGAATCTCTTTCGCTGTTCGTTCTTCATAAGAAAGAACACTCGAAACTCGTGACTCGAAATTCGTAACTTGAAATTCGTAACTCGAAATTCATAACTCGAAACTCGTAACTCGCCATGAGTGACTTATTCGGTAAGATCTTCGGCAGCAAAGACAAGTCTGGCTCGTCGGGGAAGGACAAAGATAAGTCGAGTAACAACAGTGGAGCCGAGAACACCGGGTCAACGACCCAATCGCTTTCAGCAAAAACCACCGAATTCTGTTAGTATATGCTATACGCAATGTTCTGTATTTCCATAACAAACGACGAAGTAGAGCACGATGGCGCTAATTAAACAACCGAGCACTTAATGATTGTTTGAGGGCCTTGCGCAACTAAGTCGCTAAGGGACGCTAGCCATGCTCACAGCAGCCGGGTGTTCGTTTACAACTAGCAGTATATTGTAGCAACTTCTGTTGAACTCCGCCACTGGTTGTACGCTGCCAGCGCCAGTCCCAAGCCTGGATAGAGGAGGAGGGCGACACTAGTCATCTTCGATATGGCAGTGTCGTCATTAAACATGTAGCAAGCAATTTCTATAGCGTCCGCATGGACTGCACGAGGTACAAATCAATGGCAACGACGTAATTAATCAGGTTCACATAAGATGCGAATAACTAACCGATAAGATTCTAATCGAATGACTAATCAATCGGGCAAACAGCTAATTCTAATTGTAACTGATCGAATATTACAAGATTCGGGTATTCGAATTGATTTACGATTCAGTTGCTGATTCAAATTCTAGGCAATTATCTACAAGAAGATTTTGCTAGTTGTGATTAAAATTGATTTGGCTAATATTGAATTCAATTCAATTAGAAAATTAACTTATCGCGCCCAGCTATATGGTCAACATTCAGATAGATCATTTGATTCAGATGCAAACACTAAAAAAAGACAGACAGACAACCGGACAGACAGATAGAGAGACAGACAGACAGACAGACAGACAGACAACCTACATGTATGATGGATGTAAGGTTATATAGTTTGCAATCTGTCGACCTCATTGTCGTAATGCATTGCTAATGAATTTACCTATGAGTAACGACCTCTGCACAAAAGCCTTATTAGCCTAATTACAGTGTAGGCCTAAAGGTGTCAACATCGGCTCAACAGGGCGTTGGCTCTGCGACTATAATATTATCGTTCTGGTTGCCATTCTCCACCGGGGGAAGGGCTGTTGAGTCGGAAGCGTCTCTCAGTTGAAAGCTCCAAGGGGCGCTTCACACATGACTGACCAAATTAATTGATCCATTAATTGACCAATTGGCTAATTAATTAATTAAGTAATTAAGTAATCAGGTAATTAATTAATTGATTGACTGATTAATTAGTTAATTAAGTAATGTAGCCTTTTGCAAGACCTTGCAACAAAAGAGTGCATTACGGCGCTCGGTCGTTTTCAGGCGACTGGTCCGACACTTTGAGTGTCTGTCTATTCTTTGGCTTCGTGCAGAACAAGACCTAACTAGCCATGATTGGTATTGCTTACACGGCCGCATTAAGGTTGGGTGCTATGGGTACTGCAGCACCCGGGCCTGTACTATTGAGGGGGCCCGCAAAGGGCCGGAATAACAAATGTGGTGAACTGGCGACCTGTAGGGCCGTGTAGACGTATCTGTTCCGATAAACTATTGGGCTCTGCAGCACACAGAATGACAACAAAAGAACACACGAAACGGATATTTATTAGCTTTGTGCGACGTGTATTTTATTGTGACATCTCTTTGGTCTAAAACGTCATTATTACGTCGCTAAGTCTATTGGATCATATTTCATATTATTGCAGACTATGTATTGTGACTGCGTCTCGTTGCTGTGCAATTTTTTATGCGTGACTAACGTTGCTATGGGCAAGCTGCTGCTATACGACAATAGCTCTGTACTATTATGACGTCATCCTTCTGTCTCCCACGCTGATGTTACGCCATTGGCTATGTAGAGTGTTGCGTTGTTAGGAAAATGGCTTTCCCTTATTATGACGACTGCTCTTTGTTCTAGCCTACAAAACACTATTGTTACGTCATTAGCTTTGTTCATGAACATAGGTTGCTGACTTGCTGTAAGGACAATGGTTTTGTTACATGAACTTCTTCTTGCTAATTGTTTGTTACGTCATTGGCTATGTAGAGTACTGCGTTGTTAGGAAAATGGCTTTCCCTTATAATGATGACTGCTCTTTGTTCTAGCCTACAAAATACTATTGTTATTGTTTGTTATTCCGGCCCTTTGCGCCCCCCCTCAAAAGTACAGGCCCAGGCATAGGTTGCTGACTTGTTGTAAGGACAATGGTTTTGTTACATGAACTTCTTCATGCTAATTGTTCGAATATAATATCTGCCATTAGCTTATATAGATTTTGAAATCGGATAAAGGCTCACGGGCTCCATTCCCAGCCTTTGCCGTACAGCGTACACGGTGAAATTGCATCATTTTGAGTGTAACCAGTGCTAGCTACAATACTTGGGTCCGCACTATTATAAGTCTTACATGTATATTGTATATGCATTAGGCCTACAGGAAAACAATTATTTGTAATCATAGAGGTTCGCTGTTCGCATTTAATTGAAGCATACAGTACTGCGTAGTACGTAACGAGACAGAACCAGGACTCTCCGCGTTACAAAGTGAACGCTGGAACAAATCGATAACCTATATACATGTAGTTCCAGTTGTTACATGTTTAGCGACACTGTCATATCAAAGATGATTAGTGTCGCCCTCCTCCTTTATCCAGAACAATCAGTGGCGGAGTTTCCTATATAGTTCCAGTGGAGATTGCTTATTATTTATAACTGGCTTCCGAGATATAACTGCAAAGTAATGGGCTAAATGATAGATAAGATGAAGGACAGTATACTTTTACACGCCTCTATGATTAATAACGTGCGGACATATAATAATCATATATCCTACACGTTGAGCCGTGAAAACTGCAAGATAAGGTTAGCGGTCCTGCCTGGCTTCAGCCGCGAGTGCTAGAGATGCCATTAGCCTAAATATTTTAGCGACTCGTCAAAACAACGTATAGTGCTCAAATGCATTTGGAATAATGCATTTATCATGCGCCTTAATAATATCCGTCAGCTGCGTTTTTTAGTAAAAAATTACCGTTGATAGGTGTTAATTGACTGATGTAAATCGCTTTCATTCGAAACTCAACAGTTGCAAGCTTATACACCGTATGTCTATAGCGCTGGTGAATGAGCTGAATGGCATCATGATATTTTGAGCAATGCAATGCTATCCGCTGTCGGATACTTCTATAGCGTCTTTAGGGTCGGCCAAGGCCTACGGTACCTCGCTGAGCGTTGTCTGCACTATTAGGCCTACATGTAGACATGTTAACTGCATTTGGGTTTTACAATACATGTAGGCATCTCGCAGTCGCTTTTTGCCTGACTTCTCCATCTCTACCGTTGAAACCATGCATCAACTGGTACTATACTATAACTATTCCAGAACAATTATTAACGCGTACGGTAATTCTTTTATCCAGATCATTTGCACGAAGACCCTAGGCCTACCCTGGATAACAAAATAAGTAGGTAAAATAATAATGACAATAAAAGCAGCAGTAATAATAGCAATAATAATTATTACAATATTATGGCTTAGGAAAAAAGTGATAATGATACTAATACCGGTAGTCATCGGAGTGTCCTCCTCCTACTCCTACTCCTCCTCCTCCTCATTATCATCATTATAATATATAATTATATATGCGTATACGTCTTTGATCATTGCATGTAAGTCTATCATCCTATATAATTATAATAGTCCTATTTTATGATACGAAAATGTCCGTTACATGCACGTAATGGATTTCGTCCACGTTTTTATATGTATCGTGCTTATCACAATCATAGCAGACCAACCGACTACGTATCACACAACTGATGATGGTAATAAGGACATCATATAATAATTGATTATTAACACGAAGATCCGACTAAAGGCTTATTTTAACGATGTACTGGTACATCATAGTACATGTATATCCATGGGCGGAGTTTGGTTTCCGTTCTTGGAGGGGCTAAAGCCTTCTTGGGGGGGGCTAAGCCCGGGAAAAGAAACCATTTTCACGGTAAAAAGATGAATCTGGGTCTTCTTGGGGGGTTTAACCCCCCAGCCCCTGATAAACTCCGCCCATGTGTATATCTCTCCAAAACAGTTTTCAAAGTAGAAAAGCTGTGTTTTAGGCCACACTTCGTTTCCATTTAGTTTCTGTATCCATCTGGTTAGCTGTCTGTCTTTCTGTTGTCTGTCTGCCTGTCTGTATTTTTGTCTGCCTGTCTGTCTGTCTGTCTGCCTGTCTGTCTGTCTTTCTGTTGTCTGTCTGCCTGTCTGTCTGCCTGCCTGTCTGTCTGTCTGTCTAGCTGTCTCAGACTCTCAGTCCGTCTTAGCATCTGGTTACCTATTTTTCTCTGTATAGGCCTGCCCTGCTGTTTGCGCGCAATGAATCTATAACTGCTCCACCATGCATTCCTATACATGCAATATAATAGTATATTTATCTTTTTTCTGCCGTCAGCAGAAATTTGCTGGGCGTTTTGGGGCAGCATCTGCAACGTGTAGTTGTTGGACTTGTATTATAAACGAAGGATCGAGAAAGATACAGTAGTAAAAAGAAAGGTGGGAAGCGTGAAGCCAGAAGGAGAAGGACTGGGCAGAGGAAGAACGGAACCACAGTTGCTGCAGTATGGTGTGCTTACGTCTATGCAAATAAACGGTCTAACAAGCTTAGTCCGTGTTTTTAGGCTGAATAGCAACGGTGCAATGTGTGCATGCGACTAAGAGGATTTAGCGTTAACTCCGATGCCATTGAACTCTGGCGTCTGCTGTCTAATCTCGCAAATTAAATTAACAAACCCATTCAGTATATTATATACATAAGCTAAAGGAGTTTTCCACGGCCTCAGGTTGCGGATTGGCGTCTCTATTGATCACTGCTAATTAGACTAATATATATATACATATATAATATATATATATAATCCATTTCTCTTCCACTGTTATCCATTTCTCTTCCACTGTTCGTGACTTGGGCTTCACTCTGGACCCTGTTCTTTCTTTCTCGGACCATATTAACCGTGTCTCGCGAACATGTCTCTATCATCTTCGCCAGCTGCGTACCATCCGTCATTCACTTTCCCCGCAAGCTATTAAGACGCTTGTTCACGCCTTGATCTGTTCTAGGATTGACTTTGGGAACTCTTCATACGCCGGTCTTTCTTCTCTCAACCTCTCTAAACTTCAGACAATACTCAATGCTGCTGCTCGTCTAATTGCTGGTCTTCCCAAGTTCTCTCACATTTCAGTCTTTATTCGGGACACTCTTCATTGGCTTCCTGTACCACAACGCATTGAGTTCAAAATTTTGACACTTATGCGCAATTCTCTTCTTGGGGTTGCTCCATCCTACCTCCGTTCTTTCTGTATTCAGGTCTCCTCTCTCCCCGGTCGCTCTGCCCTTCGTTCGGCAGCAAATGGCCTCCTTGTTGTTCCTTGCATGCGTGGGGCTACTGCCCAGTCCAGGAGCTTTGCCTATGTTGGCCCCTCTTGCTGGAACCGTCTTCCACATAAACTACGTCTTGAGCTTCTCAGCCTCTCTCTCCCGCTGTTTAGGAAGCGCCTGAAGACTATACTATTCGTTAGCGACAGTGCTAACTTTGGGTCGGGAGCGCTACTGAATCTGTGAGCGGCGCTATACAAGTGTTCAATTACAATTACAATTACAATTACAATTACAATTACAATTACAATTACAATAATTATATACAGAGACGTATATACACACACACACATATATTATATGTATATATATATGTATGTGTATATATATATTCGTCTCTGTTCGGTCTATGGCTTAAAATAGACCTGAAACATACAACAATTATCAGTAAACGGTGAATCGATGTTAAACTTTGAGAGATCAGAAGCCAGGGGCGGATCCAGGGGGTGGGGGTCAATCCTTTAAAAAATTCTGTATCCGCCTCTGTCAGAAGCTCTTGTGTTTTATAGACGTTGGGCTTCAAATATATTATATATAATTATATTTGAAGCCCAACGTTTATAAAACACAAGAGCTTCTGGACAGGGGCGGATGCAGAACTGGGCAGAGGAAGAAAGGAACCACAGTTGCTGCATGATGGTGTGCTACATCTGAACTTTCACAGGAGGTATACTCACTAATCAGGGTGTAATCAAATCACAGTTGTATCGTTTTGCATATGATTAGATTAAGTGTAGGACCACGGTCCTTCGTGTAGGCCTATATGTCCCAGAGTCTTCGTGAATCTCCACCGAACCACTCTAATCTCCAGAGCAATGGTTCTTGAAGTCTGGTCTCCGGACCACATTATGTGGTCTCCGAGACCGTGAACCAGATGTCATGGTCCCCAGCGGCGAGTTATAATCTAAAGCAGCGGTTCTCAACCTGTGGGTCGCGACCCCCACGGGGGTCGCCTGACGATTTGCCAGGGGTCGCCTGAGCCCTTCAGAAATTTGCAAAAGATGTAGACATGTAGTAGCAATTTCACAATTAATTGTCTACTACACTATAGCAACTACATAAAATTCTATGAACCATTATATAAATTGCGGCAGCTGATTTAATTTTTGCCATTTTAGTTCTAAAATGCAAATTTCACTTTACCATTCTTCTAAATAAATAAAGCAATATCCGTTTTACTCAAAGAATCTACGCTGTCCGCTAGCCAGACCTAAGCTTAGAGCCTATATGGGCGGAGAATTTTGAGACAGGGAGGACGGTCTCCCGAAAATTGTAGGGGGACCGAGCTGCTTATACATGCATAATCTCCACAATATTGCAGAAATATTTCATAGATATCATTATAAATTTCTACCATTTTATCCGCTGTTTATCTATGATAAGGAATTTCGATGCCAATATAAAATCCTATCGTTATCGTGTGCAAATTAAAACATTTAAACAACGATCGAGGATTGAAATATTTATTGAAATCTTAAACCACGCCCATGAGCACTGATATCATGAGTAATTTTATTCAGTTGACATTATTAGTGTGCAAATAAAAATAATTTAAACGACAGGGAGGAATATTTTTTAAAGACTTAAATCATTCAGCACTTAAATTATAACCAATTTTTTTAGAAGACAGCTCAAAATGCGACCATTACGGTACAGTGCGGAAATTTTAATAAATCAATAATGGGAGGGACACTTTAGAAGTTTTAAACTATGACTAACAGCAAAGAAATGATGAGCAATTTCGCTAAAATGACAGTCTAAAATGCCACCATTGCAGTGTGGCAATTCAGTAACTTTATGTCGATGGGGCACATCCCCTCATCAAACCCTTCCCTGCTCCTTGCATTCATATAGAACACAAGTATAGGCCTACGGTAGGTCCTAACGTTGATGAAATTGATAGTTTCACCAAACGAACCAGCTAGGCTAAAAGTGTTAAGAAAAGAAGAACATTTGCACAGCAGCCTACTGCGGCATGAATAGAAAAACTACAACGTTTTATTTGTAATGACATTTTGTCGGTCGAATCGATGCAACCTAATAAACTGAATCGTCATTCAGATACTAAGCATCACAACTAATTAGCTGGAAAGCATAACCGTGATTTTTAAGAACAGCTGATGACACCAAGAATTAAGGCGTAGCCTACTGGAGATGGTGCGAGGGGTATGGGAAGTTCCAGCAACAAGACGTGGCTGTTGCTGAAGTGTCACAAAATGAATAGACTTATGAAACTTCAATTTCAAACTGCCGAATAGGTATAGCTCTCATGCAGAATCGCTATTAAGTGCCAGGAAATCTCACACAACTGCCAACAGCAGTTCGAATTATGAAGTGAAAATGCATAACAATGGACACTGAAAAAAATGCAGTGACGGGAGTTAGCTTAAATCGATCAATTTTGTTGTTAGGGGTCGACACAACTTTAGAAATCTTACCAAGGGGTCGCCGCACTAAAAAGGTTGAGATCCGCTGATCTAAAGCATTGCCCTACGCATTGAACAGCACAATTCAGTTCAGCCAATATTTATTATCGTCATCATCATCATCGTCATCGTCGTTGTCATAATCCTCCTCCTCCTCCTCCTCCTCCTCCTCCGCATCCTCATCGTCGTCATCGTCGTCGCCGTCGCCGCCGTCGTCGTCGTCATCATAATTATATTGACTACGCCTTATAACCCGCCAAAATTGGAATTTTTAATATCTTCGTTGCATTTAAATTTCTTAAACCTGCCGATTAGGCTATCTCCCATGACCCTGGCGTAACCTGCTGAAGTTGTAGACCTTTTAACTGCTGGCACCGCCATTGATCTCGAAGTTTGGACAGCTACAACTCAGCTAGGCTATAATAGTATCGAGCCAGTTGCCTTTGAAAATTGCGTATGTTAATAATCACGCTGACAATCGCGAGGTGGCGCCATAAGACTCCAATGCGCCAAACGTCTCTTCTATTTTCATTATTCACTTCGTTGCACTTGTGATGGATTTTATGGAGTTTTGTTCGATGTCGTTAGAACATTTTCATTCCTCCTACGACTCCCATTCCCACTGTCATCCGCACCGACTGGAGCGGTGCAGCCCCTCCTCTTCTCCTAAATTAAACGCCAAGAGCCGTTCGTTCGCTCCTCAATCGCTAGATGGATCCCACGAGAAAAGACTTCAGATCGACAAGATTTTGCGCTACTGCTGCGCCGTCGCAGCTGCAGTATCGGTCGTTGCCCGGATGTAGATGGTTTTTTTCTCTCTCTCTCTGTCAGAACAAATATTCGTCGGATGCGCTTTCGATGCCGACGAACGCTGACTGATCGCCCGCTAGGGAACCAGCGCAGCAGACGATGTTCCACTATCGGCTATCTGCTGCTGCATCGGCTGTTTATTTGGCGCCTCTACATCCCGGCCGCGCCACTGCAAGTCAATAAATATAGCGCTGGAGGAAGTCGGAGCCAGTGGAGCGGTTTTGTGTTGGAGTCATATTATTGCTGCCATTCGAATATGGATGGAGTCATGCGAAGAGTCCAGATGCGGCTTCGAATATAGGAAGCTACAACATGAGAAGGAGGAAGAGGAGGAGGAGGAGGAGGAAGCTGGAGGATGAGAAAGAAAAAGACGAGGAGGAAGAAGAAGAGGAGGAGGAGGAAGAAGACGAGGAGGAGGAGGAAGAAAAGGGGTTGATTGAGATGGAGGAAGAGAAAGAAGAGGGGAGAGAGGAACAGGAGGAGAATGAGAAGGAGGAGGTGGAGGAGGAGGGGAAAAGAGGAGAAAGAGTAAGAGGAGGAGAAAGAGGAGGATAAAGAGGAAGAAGAGGAAAAGAAGAAAAATGAGGAAGAGGAGAAGAAAACATTCACAAGATGAAGTGGAGGAGGAGAATGAGAAGGAGGAGGAGAAACGGGAGGATAAAAAGGAGGAGGAAGAGAAGTAGAAGGAGAAAGAGGACGTGGAGGAAAAGGAGGAGGACGAGGCGGAAATAAAGAGGAAGCTGAGGAGAAAGAGGAGGGAAAAGATCGAGGAAGAAGAGAAAAGGGGAAGGGAAGAAGGAGGAGGAAGAAGAGGATGAGTAGGAGGAGGTGGAGAAGACGGCATCAACTGCATGCAACTGGCTGTCTCCTCCACCCCCACCCCACCTCCCAAAAAAACTATCTGTGCAGACTGGGCAGCAGTGTACTCTGGTTGCCATAGGCTGTAGGCCTAGCCTCCCATCTATCGATCGATCGCTTTATTTTCTTTTCTTGGTTCGTTCGGGTCATTTGAGGGATAAACAATTTTCAAACCAGCTTCTAAAGAATCTAAAGCGAAAACCAGCTTAAATCCAGTTTCTAAAGCTAAAACCATTTAGGACTAGGCCTACGAGGCAGTTTCTAAAGAAAAAAGCCAGCTAAAATCCAGTTTCTAAAGCCAATTATAGGCTAGCCATTCAAAACCATGTCAGTGTCTAAACTCTAAAGCGAAAAATCATGTTGAAACCGGTTTCTAAAGCGAAATATCATTTTAGAACCAGTTTCCAAAGCGATGTAGGCCTAGTATCGGGTAGCCTAACACAACTTAACGGCAATTTGTTGATTTGTATGGTTGAAGGATTCCGAATGGTTTGGGACAGAGAAGAATGGTGAAAGAGAGAAGTTTGATGAGAATGTGAAGCGGAGAATTTAAAAGAAAGGAACGGTGGATGAAGGGACAGAGGGATGCTCACTATGAACTGACTGATTCATGGATGGATAGTTTAAAAAAATGGGTGGAATGGTGGATGGATGGGTGGATGGATGGATGGGTGGATAGATAAAAATGGGTGGAATTGGTGGATGGATTTATTGATGAGCGGATTGCTGGATAATTTCACAGATTTACGCCAGTTTTGCAATAGTGAATTCGTGAATGACAGACAGAGAAAACAGACACATTCACCCAGACAGACAGATATACAGATAGGTAGACGGACAGTAGACAGGCAGACAGAATAACTTTCAGATAGAGAAACTTAGCTACAGTAACAGATAAAGAATGATAGAACTGCAAACACAGAGTATATAGTTTTACAACTTCTTATCCGATCGGACTTATTTTGGTTGACCTCTCAAAAAGGAAACTCAGTCGTATCACATGACCTCGATCCTTAGCGAGGTTCTTTCACCGTTCACTAACGTTGGCATTCACCCACAAACAGCTGCTTCTTAACTTCCAGCTACAGATCCAGCGTTAGAAACAACGCAGCGAGTCTGACAAAACAGCGCTACAGAAAGCGAGCGGTTTGACGGACATCAGGGCACCAGCGTAGCAAATTACAACCGCTGAAGCGCGGCGGTGGCCGAAGGAGGACACGACGACCATCACCACCATCATCATCATCTGGTAAACGTCGGTGAAGGAGGGACGAGTGAGAGAGAGGGACGAATAGACAACAACACCGGCGGAGGCACTTCTCTTTCCTGCGATTCGATCCATTAGTATGTTGTTCGGCTGATTATTCGTTGAGCTGCAGTTTGGATAGAAGAAGAAGTAGAAGAAGTCTCGATCGTTCATCCTCATCCTTCTTCGATCTCCTCGGTTTTTTCTCGCGACGATGGGAAACGCTCAGGCGGCGAACGTGAAGGGAGGAGCCGACCCCGACCATAATGGTAAGAGACCAGGCCAGCCACATCGTCATAATTATCGGTGGTGGTCGGTTTATTATGGACGGGTATGGATATTGGATAGGGTAGGGGAGGGTATAGTATACATCGTAAACTTTGCAAGTTCGCATAATATTATTATAAACCTAAAATTATCCATATAAGCCTAAAATTATCCTGCCTGGGCCCAGAATATTTGCCTTTCTTCCCGCGTGCGGGTGCAAGAATAGAAATTCTGCTTTTGTACAGAGACATATAGGCCTAGCTAGGAGCGGATCCAGGGTGGCAACCCGGCCATACCCCATTTGACAATTTACCCAGAACGTGGCCCACACTTATTGAATGTGACTAAGAAAAGGTTTTCAGATTTTAAAGAAACGCACTTAGCACATCTTTTCATAAATTTTGGGAGAATGCAAAAAAATAGATCGTCAGAAAATGTCCGGTCAAAGCCATACCTTGACCCCCCCGACCCCCCCCCCCCCATTTCCTCCATCGAAACTTTCTGAATCCGTTACTGCATAGGCCTATAAGTGCACGACATAATTTATTCCGGATTTATTTTTTCGGCCAGAAGTAAAATCATGGCCCCTCCTCTCCCCACTGCTGAAATCTCCCTACACCTATATGATGTCAATGCACTGCTCTTAGTGAAGTTTACGCGCAAGTTTGGTTACTGTTGAATGGACACATTCGATTTCGTGATACGCTGGTTGTTTGATAAGGTTTTCAAATGTGCTGATGACATTGACGGGGAATGAAGGCAAGTGCAAGTAGACACTTCATGAGCATGGCAAATTCCAGGTCATCTCTATATCGTGTTGCTAAACCTTCACTCTGCAACTTCCTCCAAATGCATTGTTCAGAATGAAATATGCAACCATTAATTGAAGCAGATGGAAATGCAGTTTGGAATGCTACAATTGCTACAAGTTCGAAGTCCATCACAACAGATATAGGGTTAGGAACAATGACTATAAGAAATGGAAATATTGTCTCAGGTGCGCCCTCTTTTATCCTGGTCTGCTACCATTCATTCATTCATTCATTCGGACATTTATATAGCGCTCCTACAAGAAAAAACTACTCGGAGGCGCTTTACCTCCTCGTATAGGTATACTTTAAACTTTGGATAAATCGAAGTCATCTATTCTACGCACTACGCATTTGGTCCACGACATTTTGTCTTGTGACATTTTGTCTTGCGACATTTTGACTTGGAACATTTTGTCATGGAACCCTGCTCTTATGACCTTTGACTAGATATGCATCCGGGCATGAATCTGTGCAAATATAGCATCATGCTAATCAATTGTAAACAGTCTACAATGTGCTTGCAAATCAGATGAGCACCATGGAAGGTCAACAACAACTGTGAAATAATTAACATAGTAACAGTGCTCAGCAACGTGTTTAACGACCATACAAGCCTTACCCCATCACCTCTCTTGCTTAGGATTGCCCTCTATGCTTTCAAGGCCCATACCATTCCTCTTATCCATTTGATTTGGGAAAGCCATGCGCTGTAGCTCATTGGTTGAGTCAGGATATCCAAAACTCTATCCTTTGGGAAAGGGATTGCACGGCGGGTTTATGATTCATTTAAAATTTCTCTTTGGTGAACAACTTGAATCCCGGTTTTGATGGGTGATTGAAATGTACAGTTCATATCCAGTGTCAGTTTATGATGACTTGTACAATTCTGTGCCTTACCATGCAATTGTAAATTCTTGCCACAGTAGGATTAGCCCTTGGCCACTAAAAACTTACTTATTTACCTTGTCATGATGCAAATGAACATTGTGGCTTCTCTTGCCAAAGTAGGATTAACCCTTGGCTTACAGTACTTACTTATTTATCTTGCTGTGATGCCAATGTTGTGGCTTCTCTTTCTGTGACTCTTCAAGAAGTTTCGAAGGTATCTGGATTGGGTTTATCATAGATAATATTGCTGATTTATAAAACGACCTTTCAGAATGATTTATTATATGACCTTTTGACCTTCCTGTGTTGTGCCTTAGCATTCTGATTTATTTTGCTGTGAAAATACGAAGAGATTTGTTATTTATGGACTCCGCTATATTTTCATATCATGAATATTAATATAAAGTCAATGTAAAGTTTTTGATGGAGAGACATACCTCTGGGTTATTATTGAAACTGCTGTGTGTGCAGACTATTATAATCCAGCACATAAGCCAATCCCATGATGGATCTCCCTATTTTGGCATATATGTATAAATTGTATATATTATATAAGTATGTAATTATATATGTATAAATATATATATATAATATATATATATACGTAGTATATGCCCTGCCATATATAAACACCTATAATATATATATATATATATATATATATATATATATATATATCATAGTGTAGGCCATAGGATATCCTTTAACTAACTCCACTAGCAGTTTTTGTCTGCAGTGTGTACCTGCACCAGCATTTATACATAAAACTGATTATGCCTATCACGTGTGCACAGTTTTATGTATGTATGTACGTATGTATGTATTTATGTATGTGAGTGTGTGCGTATGCTTGTGCATGTGTGTGTGTGCGTTTGATGTTGTGTGGACGTGTGAATGATGGGAATTAAGACACCTATAAATGTCAGTGGCTGGAGAGGTTCGGTGGAACACTTTTTGCCTGCTGGTGTCTTTTGGATTTAGTGGTCTGGCATTCAGACTTCTGTGATGGGGAAGGGCAATGGGGGAGTGTTGGGGTGTAGTCCTGTCCTTTCCAGATAGAACATCAAACTCCGGAATCACCACAACATTTGATTCAGGAACATTGGCAATACTTACTTATTCACCACCACCGCCACCACCAACACCACTGCCTGATTGTCAATGTTAAGCAAGTGAGATAGTGGCCTTTATTTGCATCTTGCAAGCAAATAAAGGCTACTTACTTATAATGTATGCTCAGTACGTGTACAATTTGTGCTTTACTTATGGATGTCTTGATGCTTTTTTGCTGCAGAGCTTCTTTATATATACATTAATTTCTAATATACAATTATGCATAATATATACAAGGTGGGCCACAAGAAAACCTAGGTTTTTTGCCAAAATCTTGACCAAAAGTAAGAATTTCGAAATGAAATTTTGCAGGCTTATAGACAATTCATATTTACACATAATGGCCAGATTTCATCAAAATATTTCGAACAGAACAAAAGTTATACCACTTTTAGCGAGACCGCCCACCGTTTTTTGATGATTCAAAAACGTAAAACGAAACAAATTTAACAAAAACGTGATTTTATCAAGCCATATTGGCAAAAAACCTAGGAGGGTCTTTGTTTGGCCCACCTTGTACATATATTATATATATATATATATGTGTGTGTGTGTATATATATATATATTATAGATCAATATGTATGGCTCAGTATAAATCAATTGCTAAACATCGATATAAACCTTTAATATCAAGACAGAGATTCTTTGGTTGTGTGAGTGGGATGCTGATCTCAAATTAGTTTTTTGCTTCTGAGTGCAGTGAAGACTGATCCATAATTATGGCTTTTGATAGAAACCAGCTGCAGGAGAGACATTGTGACGAGGGCATTGGACACTTAAGGGCACTGCTGAGCCCATGGTCATTGATTGATTGATTGATTGATTGATTTTGAGTGCACTCTTCTGATGTGGATATTTTGAAGACCAGTATAGGCACAGTCGAACTATGCAATGTCAGTTGCAGTTTGCATCCATAGAGACTTAGGTCACTAGGTCATTCATCAACATCATCATCAACATCAACACCAAACATCAGCAGCAGCAGCAACAGCAGCAACAACAGCATTATCACCACCATCACCACCAACACCACTACCTCCATCATCATCATCATCATCATCATCATGATCATCATCATCATCTTCATCAAGATTTTCATCACCACCATGTCCTCCTCTTCCTCATCATCATCATACACCATGGATTCGGTTCAGCTCTCGTTGGTGTCTGTTTCCGTTTTCACCACATTTCTTCACCACCGCTGCCTCTCCTAAGTTGCGATGTGCATCAGTTCTTGAAGCGATTTCCACACTCCATTCAGTTATATCGTCCACCCGGTATTTTTTATTTTTTTTCCAGGTCATTCCCATATTCTATCCATTATACTGTTAAGAATTGTCCGACTGCAGAAGCGTCTTGAGAGCGCTTTGAACGTTTCACTCTAAGCGAAGCTATTTCAAATTTGTGCAGCAATTTATAGCTGACCTTCGTTCATAGAAGTTGTTGTGTGAACTTTGTATTTTGTGGTCAGGGTTAGTGCTTTTAGGTCGTCATATGCATGTAGCTATTTCGCTCACTAGGTGATGGAAATTTTTGTAGTAGGTCTTGGTCACAGTATGAACTTGTACATACATATTTGCATGTGTAATCGTATATGTATACATGGCCTATGTGTTTATAGAAATGAACATGTTAACATTTGTGTGTGTTCTGACACCTTTCACACATTCATGTATATACTGGTGGGCATAAATGCACGGGCTTCGATTGCGGATAACTCAGCCAATTTTGTAATTTGTTTAAGCTTAATGCATCTTAATTAAGAAATTTCACTCCTGTATTCAGATTCTAACACCTTGTGCATATGTAATACTGGATATCTAATTTGATTGTTTATTTATTATATGTCTGCTTTTGCATATGTATTTAATTATAAATCAGTAAGTATTATTTATCTGTGAATATGTGTGTGTGTGTGTCTGACTGTCTGTGTGTATTTGTTAATGTGTATATAATTATCAGGTATTCTGTACATGTTATTTACCTGTAAATATGCTGCAGTCATAAGCGTACCAATAATATTTATATGGGCAGGCCTGTGCACAAACTCGAAGGTATGCATATTGCCTCCTGTGTGCCTGGTACACTCTGCTTTGACACATTGTATATTGCATGTACGTCTATATTTAGCCCAAGTTTTCCGTTGATGTTTAGAACTTGTGTTCTGCAAACGTTTCTTCGAAACTCATACTGAAGCTTTTTTCTCGACATCAGACGGTAGATATCACTTACGAACAACACCTGTTCATGCATGGGTTACTGTTTTCTTTTGGTTAGAGGAGGAGGGAGGGAGGGAGAGAGAGACAGAGAGAGAGAAAGACAGAGCCAGAGAGAGAGAGAGAGAGAGAGAGAGAGAGAGAGAGAGAGAGAGAGAGAGAGCCTATGCACGCTTTGTCTGCCCTGAACTGCTTGCTCGAGGCTCAGTCTGTCAGACACTTGTGCTCGGTTTAGAATCAATCTACAGCTGTTCGCTCTATTTCTGGCCACATTTTTTTTCTTCACAGTGAATTCTGTACGTGGAGATCTCAGGATTGCAATAATTCTGGTTGTAAAATATGATTCATCCACTGATGTAACTTTAAGCAAAGCAAGCAATGCGGGTATGACACTACCAGTCCTTTATTGATTGGTGGAGTTTGAATCTTGGACCTTTGCTTTGATCCATAGCTAGAATATTTGGCCTATGGTTGAACATTCCTTGAGGCTTATTACCGGATACCTAAGATGCTGGTTGGCCTGGAAGACGTGGAAGATCGCAATCTATCAAGCAGCATTCCATGAAACTCTGGATTTAGTTCATGATCGTTCATAGGTACAGGAGACTGCTGTGCAACTGATACATCTATGTATTAAATATTAGGATATTATTAGGTATTATATATATATATGTATGTGTTATGTACAATTGTACATGCAATGCATGCATAATTATGTGATACATGTATATATATATTCTAAATGAATATGCTATATGTATCTATATTTTATATTTTTTTAAATCTTGGACCTTTGCTTTTATATGTATGTATGTATATATATTATGTATGGCCTATATAAATATTATATGTATATGTGGATATACATGTATGATGCATATGTGAATAATAATATAATATGTGAATAATAATATAATATAATATTCGTTCATTCAACAATCCGGTTGACAGACCGCAACCGGTTACAATGTACAATTATGCAGTTGAAACAATTTACACGAACTCAGATAACAGAATACATAGATCTTAACTACTAACAGAACAAACAACAGCCTGCAGTAATCCGCGCTAATAGCAGCCTACAAACATGTCTGCCCAAGGGGGACTTGAACTCGCTACCTCTCGCACTCTATATATGCCAGCATGTTATCGATTGTGCTACCGGGCATATAAGCAAATAGTTTTTGATCTTCTGTGATGTACTTACTATCATTTTATGAATTTCTCTGCACGATGTCTTGCTAAAACTTGTGCTTGGGAATCAGGAACATGGGTGGATTGGTGGAGGGGCTCTTGCACACTTGTAGATCCTGCACAATGGATTCTCGTTCTTCATTGGCAGTTAGCAGGTTGTACTGTATGAGGATGAATGGTGATCTAGGAAATGAAAGTAAAGCCATTGTGCAGTTCTCTTTCTATTGTTCCTATCCTCCCATGCTGGTAGCATTAGTCACTTCTATGATGCCAGTAATAAATGTGCAAAACTGCCATCCATCATTCTGTGAACCGCTTCATTGATTCAGCTGCTATCTTTACTCCTCAGTGATCAATGCAATTGCACCAATAAGGTACACACCCTCCAGAGTGTGGCGGTTTTTTTAAGGAAAAAGGTTTCGCAGTCAGTGTTGCATTTTTGTTAACATACAAGACAGACGTCATGGGGTAAATAACCTGTGGTGTCTTACTTCAATGGAATCTTGCCTGTAAGGGCTGACAATGCAATGCAAAGCAGTTGGGTTTTTTGTGCCTAATTTTACCTTGCATGATCTACAGTGCTCAGCAATACGACAGCATGCCATAGCTTGTTGTTTGCGTCTCCAGTCTTTAACTTACATTACTTTTTGCATGCCTAAAGAAGCTACAGAAAGCTCTGATATAGCTAGCAATAGCTTCCTTCAGATAGATCTGCTTATTGATGCTATGGACTCTACATGCACCTTTCCAATGCACTTGAAAACTGTACTCGTTTGATCAGGGTTTTGTCTGGAAGCGCCTCAGAGTAGGTGTATTAAAGAAACGCTATGAAAGCTCTCTGCATAAAACGAACGAACGAATGAATAAATTAATGAATGAATAGATGAATGAATAGGATTTGAACCTGTGCCAGTACACTTGAATGCCAAAGGCACCGTAGACCACCACACAATAATGTACGTGGACCGCTATTAGAATGGGCAATTTCTTCCGAGTTGCTTTGTCGCCGTGGTCCTTAGAGGCAGAGCGCAGAGAGAGTGCTTGGCCAAATGAGATTTAGGCAACTACAGTCGCACTGATGAAGTGCTTATTGATCAGCATATAGCCGGTCAGTCAGTCAGTCGTCTTTACAAACAGCGCATATATACTTGGCAGAGATATTTCATAAACAAGGCAGTGGTCAGACACGGAAACCTAATGAAATAGCCACCAACCAACCAGCCAGGCACTTTGTCAGTGGGGCCCTAGGCCCCTAGCCTCAGCCCAGGCCCCAGCCCGGCCCGGCTGGCCAGCTGATTCCATCGCTGGGATGGTATTGATTCTGGAGGACTAGGCAAGAGAATTCTATTTGGAACAACTGGGTTGATAGGTACTTAAGTTCTCACGGATTCTTAGGTGTAGTAATGTTGTGTTGTTTTGTGAAAACAACATTGCATTTCGATGAACATATATTTTACAGTGTGCTTTACAGCTGCATGCATTTGGTTTAATAAGAGAGAGAGAGAGAGAGAGAGAGAGAGAGAGAGAGAGAGAGAGAGAGAGAGAGAGAGAGAGAGAGAGAGAGAGAGAGAGAGAGAGAGAGAGAGAGAGAGAGAGAGAGAGGGAGAGGGAGAGGGAGAGGGAGAGGGAGAGGGAGAGGGAGAGGGAGAGGGAGAGGGAGAGGGAGAGGGAGAGGGAGAGGGAGAGGGAGAGGGAGAGGGAGAGGGAGAGGGAGAGGGAGAGGGAGAGGGAGAGGGAGAGGGAGAGGGAGAGGGAGAGGGAGAGGGAGAGGGAGAGGGAGAGGGAGAGGGAGAGGGAGAGGGAGAGGGAGAGAAAGAGAAAGAGAAAGAGAAAGAGAAAGAGAAAGAGAAGAGAGACAGACAGACAGACAGACGCACAGACAGACGCACAGACAGACGCACAGACAGACGCACAGACAGACGCACAGACAGACGCACAGACAGACGCACAGACAGACGCACAAACAGACGCACAAACAGACAGACACATAAACAGAGAGGCAGAGTCAAGGAGGCAGAGACTAGTAATTCTAACGAAATTATTGTAAAAATGTATAACGTATTTTATATTCGTTTGCATCCGTTCTACTTGAATACTTGATTCCAATGGAAGGGCTTTATGGCGTTTGAAATCTGTTTAGGATTCAGGAATTGTTGTTTGTCAGATGCCATACTAGAAGCCTGACTATGCAACTTGTCAAAGACAGCAGTTCTTGTGTTTTGTGTCTGTAGTTTCAAGGGGGAACGGACATTAGCCCCCCTGGACATTATCCCCCCGGACATTGTCCCCCCGGACATTAGCCCCCCCCGGACATTATCCCCCTGGGGTAGGGCATTATCCCCCCAGTATATGATAGCATTACCTAAAAGTGATGCACACAATGTAATTAATGGGCCTATGTTATATGAATATCTATACATTACACATTAGTTTAACATCCTGTAGGAATATGCTAAGTTAATTGAAGGCTTAATATGTATATTATAAGACATTTTAAAGGTCTGAAACGACGCTAAGAAGTCTACGAAGCTCATACGTAAATGTGTCATTAAAAACCTTCATTGTAGCCATAACTGACACTAACGAGTAGGCCTGCTTACTGTATACGATTCCCATTCGTTCATTTCTCTAATGTATTGAATCTAATTTTGAATTGAAATGACACTATTGAGTCTAGGAAGCTGAGACATAGCCTAACTGACGTTAACAAATCTTTGTTGTGAGACACTAAACAAATAGACTGTATAGGCCCTAGGCCCTACATACGATTTCCATTTGTTCATTTCAAATCAAAGTCTAGGCCTAGGCCTATTGATACAATTAGGACCTAAATGACACTAAGTACTTTCGTTTGCATGTGAATGCCAGTGACAAGTCTTATCGGTTACGGCATTATTCTACGATTTGCACATGGGGGGGGGGGACTTTGTCCGGGGGGGCTAATGTCCTACGCAAAATCGGGGGGGAATATGTCTGGGGGGGCTAATGTCCGGGGGGGACAATGTCCGGGGGGATAATGTCCAGGGGGGCTGATGTCCTACAACCAGTTTCAAGTGTTCAACTGTATCACCGCACTAGCATCATGACCCTAGACCTCTACTGCGCCCTGTATGCATGTCCTATCTGGTATTGCACTGATTTTTCATTCATTGATATAACTGGGACTGGGTGGCTTTTAACAGAATCTTGGGAGCAATTCCGGGGCAAGTGGCAGAATATAACCAGCAATTCAAGGGACTTGGATGGCGATTGACAGAGTCAATATGATTGCCAGTGCTGCGTTGTCAACTGGCAGAAAATCAAAAGCAGTTGTCAGGACTGGTGAAGGTTGGCTGAATATAACTACCATAGTAATTGCCAGGATTGGGGTT
Source organism: Lumbricus terrestris (assembly GCA_949752735.1). NCBI lineage: Eukaryota > Metazoa > Annelida > Clitellata > Crassiclitellata > Lumbricidae > Lumbricus > Lumbricus terrestris. The sequence continues at coordinate 51,608,671 of OX457037.1, forward strand.
GCAATTGGCAGAATGTAACCAACAATTGCGTGCACTGGGGTTGCAATTGTCTGAATATAGCCAGTAATTGCCAGGGCAGCTGTTACTGGCAGAATATAGCCAACAATTGGCTATAAAATGAAATTTATTATTTATTCAACAGTTCAAGCAGTGTGGTGTTAGTGCAGAGCGTGTGCTTGACAGAGTGCCATTTAAGCTGCTGCCGATAATATTGTTGTTGACATGTTCCGTCCTTTTGGTTTTCTAGCAACTGTGACATTCTTTTGGTCAGAGCTTTTTTTGTGAATGCCAGACCATAGTCAAGTGTTTTGCTCACGTGTTGTTATGATTAGGTTGGTTAAGATTGAGGTCACAGACTTTACAAGTTTACTTACAACACGTTTTTCATGGTAGTGACTCTAGTGAGTTATGCACTTGATGGCAAAAACCGTTGACAGGTGTATTGCGGATTCATTATAAATATCTGTGGGGAAAAACAATAGCACCGAACTACATGGATGACCATGCTGTGATGATGGAGGGGGGTACTGTATGGCGCTGAATTCTCAACAAAAGAAGTCCTGTCATTGTTTGTGGTCATTGCTTGTACTGGTCATGAAAATGTCCAGTGCTGTCCTGCAATGAATTGGACCCTATATACTTCTCATGTAATGATCCGAAAGGGATTGTGGGATGGTGGTGGATCTAGTGGATGAGGTTTCCTGGACTGTTATCCATAATGTGTGGGATTGAAATCCCAGCTAGGGCAGAAGTTTATTCAAGATTTCTTATGTGTATGCCCTCTATCTCACTCGGCTACAATGGGTAAACTGGAAGCAACTCCATCACTGGTTGCACCCTGCCAGTGCCAGTCCCAAGCCTGGGTAAAGGAGGAAGGCGACAGTAATAATCTTTGAAATGGCAGTGTCGTTAAACAAGCCTAATAAGCTCTGTAAAACCTTTTGTATCACTGTGGTTGGACTGGGAGCGCCTATGAGTGGGCTTCTTGAAGGGGCGCTATATTATTTCTTGAAATGAATGAATGACTGTACGTTGTTGTTGGGAATGTGAGACGGTGAGGGAGAGGACTGGCCACCCACCCTCCTCATATGCTGAGGCCGAGAAAATGAAGTCGCTAGTTAACACTTCGCATGCATGGCTGTGTCAGATTAAGGTGACTTGCTCCTTCTTCTTCAAGTCTCTTAGAAGTTCAACTGCAACCTAAGGAAATTTGTATCTGATAATAATATTCTCTTTATTGAAACAATCCGGTTGACAGACCGCAACTGGTTACAGTGTACAATTATGCAGTTTAAACAATTCACAAGAATGGAGATCACAGAATTAAATACACAAATCTTTACTATACTAACTGAGCAGACAGCCTGCGATAATCGGTGCCAATAGCAGCCTACAAAGCAAATCCACCCAACGGGGGCTCGAACTCACTGCCTCTCGCTCTCTACGCCAGCGTGTTATCCATTGCGCTACCGGGAAAGATGCGAGATGTTTAGAGCGTCTTGGCTTTGTCTATAATAGTAAGATGGAACTGAGGTCAGGGCAGCAGTACTCTGAATGTTTTTGACCATGAACTTCAATTGTGTTGTTGCATCATTGGAATTTTTTTCGGCAAATTTGTTTTCTTGATCTGTGCTTCTGTTGTGTTGTTCAGTTGAAAAGATATTATATCCGAGAGATAGAGAAACCTTTTAGAAGTCAGTTTGAACCTGTTAATTTTAACAGTTTTTCAAGCTTGTATAGCATGCTGTACAGATCTTTGAAACTTTTTGTTTCAGTAAAAGCTTTTCTGGCACAAGCAAAAGAAGATTTCACACGAAAATGGGATGAACCGCCTCAGGTAAACAAACATTTATAGCATTTATATGAAAAACAGAATGATTGTACGCTTATTAGTAGTCACAGCTTTTATGTATGAGAAAAAGTACTGTGATAATGTTCATTATTAGAGGCCATTGTCTGTGATTTGGTCTGTGGATGCTTGTCATTGTTTAAACTGAGGCGGTGTTTGTGGAACAAGGCTGACAATCGCCGTTTGTATGGAATGCTCCACTTATAATGCCCAGAGAGTACAGTTGAAGCCTCCCTGTAGGAATCTTGAGCATGTCCTTTACTCGCAAGAGCTCAGTACCATAGATTGATGCATCATGATTGATGATGATGATGATGATGATGATGATGATGATGATGATGATGATGATGATGATGATGATGATGATGATGATGATGATGATGATGATGATGATGATGATGATGATGATGATGATGATGATGATGATGATGATGATGATGATGATGATGATGATGATGATGATGATGATGATGATGATGATGATGATGATGATGATGATGATGATGATGATGATGATGATGATGATGATAAATGTAGGCCTACCATAGCAACAGTTTACTTTCTGTGTCTGTTCCCGTTCAGAGTCTTCTTAACAGGCAAAGAAGGTTACCTGTAAGAGCATTTGAAGGCCAAGAATTCACGTGACACTTTCGTGTGTTCTGACACGCATAAGTTTCTAGTGCCTCTAGCCATCGAATGATGATGCTTGATCACAGTATTATTTTCATTGATACGAGTGAGGTTAGAAAATGAAAAGCTGCTAACATATGCAGTCAATTCTCAAGGTCAGTGTTTTAGAACGGTTGTTGGTGACTAAATGATGGGTCAATGGTGTCTCATTAGGTTAGACATTATATTGTTGCTATTGAGCAAGTTTTATATAGCACCCTTTCAAAGTAGGCTACTCAGAAGCACTCTTCGACTATCTGTATATGTCATGTGAAGCGAAGAATCATGGGAAATATTCAGTACCTCACAGTAAGCCAGTTTGCAGTTCACAAATTTTATATAAAATTTGACTTTAAAAGGTGTAACTTGATTATATGCTTTTGCTGGACAAACCATTCAGCCGGTTGGATTGTGGTCCATGAAATGTTTTTGTTGAACGACCTGTGACCTATCCGAACGAAAAAATCGAGTGACCCCAATGCGAAGAAGCGATTGAGGCTGGCGATAAATTCTCGATTATCAAATAATTGCCTCCAATTTCTGCTGCAGCATCCTGCAAATGCGGTTAGCACAGTAAGCTGTGTTGGGGTGGGGATTGGTGGGGTATGGGTGGAGTGACACCATGATAGGGCTGCCCAATGACGTCACTTGGTTACTTAGTATGCCACCCACATGCAGTACAACTGTATTTGGAAAATTTGCTCAGACTATCGAAAGCAGGTCAAAGTTAGAGGCTGAGTTGGGAACAACAGTTCTGAGTAGAGCAGAGATATTCGTTTTTCTGGCTAACGGTAAAAATACACTTGCAGGTCCAGGACACACTTTTCATTGTCCATATTTTTTATGGCGCATTGCTACCACTGGGTTTTAACACGAGTCACTGTATTGTGTTCGGAATTTATTGTGAAAACGTTTATGTAAGAATGATTCGGACCAGTCCTGCCAGAGTGCGAACAGTGGCGAAGTAGGCGTTGTTGTCCAGTCACTTTTAGTACAACCAGAGTGCAGTTAGCAACTGGAATATTGAAGAATATGCTTACTTTCCTACTTTCATACATACATACTTACTTGCTTACTTACTTACTTACTTACTTGCTTACATGCTGGTCCTTCAAGCATTAAACTGTCTTCCACTGTCAAAATCTTCAAAGGCAGACTTTCATAGACACAGCTTTTGCAGATCAGAACGTATGAGATCTCTGTTTTGCTGGTGGCTTCCTATGTTATTCCGTTTGAACATATGTTTTTTAATTACCTTAAAACTCTTTCTTTATAAGAAACAGTTCAGACTCATACTTGGTTTTCATCTGTGTTTAGCGGTTTTCAATTGAGACAAGGACCACTGTATACACTGATATTATACAGAGAGGTTCCATGGTTCATAGAACCAGAATGGAACATGACTTGACACCCCCCCACTCCTTCAACCACTTTTGTATAGGCAATAGCTGGCAGAGTTGTAAGCTCGAGATCAAGCCATATGCATCTGGGTCATGACTGTGAAGCATAGTTGGAGAGGGGGAGCCTCAGGCATCGCCACGTTGAAATTGATTTTGGAGATGATATTTTTGAGTAAGCAAGCAGATGAATAAGTAAGTAGGTGAGTGATAGTTAGATAAGTAAGTAAGAAATAAGTAGACCTACAGCTTTGACATGGCAGTGTGAACAATGGGTGAAAAAACAGTAAGAAATTATTTTAGTTATTACAATCATAGACTAAAAATCTATTAAGGTGGTAGTAAAGAGACCAATCATAGACTAAAAAAGTATAGAGTAAACAAAAATAAAAGCTTTGCTGTTGAGTAAACACTTCATAAACAATTGCTCCAGTTATTTATATAGTTTGGCTAAGACTAAGAGCTCTTTTCCTGTTGAACCAAGTGCGGTTAGTAGAACGTAGGCGTACGACTTTGAAGGTGGATTTATACAGAAGGCTTAGAGCAGTGGTTCCCAACCCGCCAGGCCTACAAAAATGGTCCTTGTCCATCAAAGAAAAAATATATATATGAGAAAATTGACAATTTGGACAGGATAGAACACATAATTATTTTCCATTATTTTACAAATTATTTTATTTTGAGTCTATATAACATCAAACATTCTATTTTCATTCAATTACAATAATTTTATATGCTTCTAATAATTAAATTTTAGCCTTGTGGCCCCCGAATGTCCTTCAACTAAGAAAAAGTGACTCTCGTGTCCTCCAACTTAGAAAAAGGGGCCCTAAAGTCAGAAAAGGTTGGGAACCACTGGCTTAGAGATAGTGATCTCTGCATGTTTTGATGATCATTGGGGCGTGATGATCTGTTTCAGAGCAATGTGTCACTTGATGATTTTGATCGGATTCGAACTCTGGGAACCGGATCGTTTGGCCGAGTGATGATCGTTCAGCAGAAGGCGTCGAAAGACTACTATGCCATGAAAATACTGGACAAGCAGAAGGTCAGCCATTCGATTGTTTGGTGTCTGTGGTCAGTTTGGTATTTAGTCAGTTGGGTCAGTTTGGCATTTAATCAGTTGGGTCAGTTTGGCATTTAATCAGTTGGGTCAGTTTGGCATTTAATCAGTTGGGTCAGTTTGGCATTTAGTCAGTTGGGTCAGTTTGGCATTTAGTCAGTTGGGTCAGTTTGGCATTTAGTCAGTTGGGTCAGTTTGGAATTTTTTAGTGTAGTCAGTTTGGAATTTGGTCAGTTTGGATTTTTGAGCCGTTGGACATATGGTCAGTTTTATATTTGTTCAGTTTACATTTGTTGAGATGTCATTTGGCCAGTCCAGCATTTGCTCAATTTGGCATCTGGTCAGCTTATAACGTTTGCCCAATTTGACGTTTTGTAATCATTAAATTTTCAGGGGCAGCTCTACTAGTGAGTGATCAAATGATGGTGACAGTGTTTGGGTGTCTTCACTGGCGTGGGCATTTCCCACCCTCTGAGGCATCACTGAACAGCGCTCAGTTATCTTACAATACATCTGATATTTAATTGTAGATGTTAATGTAGCCAGTGAAATTAATTGTCTGGTATTACCTAAATAACTTTTGGTATTATTAAGTAGCTTTTTCCTTAACCACACGTCAGTGTGGCCTTTGACAGTAATTATTGGTTAAAATTGCAGGAAAAATGGTCACAGTGCAAGCGCCTTCCCATAATTCTGTTGTAGGCTTCTTTGCTCTGTTTTGCCAGTGATTGACGACTAACTGCAGTCTTAGTGGTCAAGTTCTCTAATAAAGTTATCTTAAAAGTGCAGTGAAATTGAAGATACATAGATGCAGCTAGCTTATATATCTTCAGCATTATCAGTTCTTGACGCCAGTCATTTTGAAGCTATGGGTATGAATAAATGATCTCCATTTTCCATGACCATAATATGTCAGGTCGGTCCATTGCTCCCTTAGTGTTATCCCAAGCAATGTTATGTCCTCATCTATAATTATTATTATCCACCCAGTGTAGTCTTGGTCTGCTACATGTAGGCTATACATACTACAAAGCCTGCATGAAATATTAATACATGCATTTTGCTACAGATCTTGATGGACCGTTGCGATCGTTGCCTAGATTAGAGAGAGACTTGCAACATACATTGTGCATTATTTATGCTATGCATTTAATATGTTTACCCCTATTATACTACATCAACAGAGAGAGAGAGAGAGCGTGTGACTCATACCCGCCTTTCAAGGACGATGTTAAATTTAGACGCAAGGGTTAAAATTAGCCACATGCTCTCTTGCTGTATTTAGGTCATTGCTTCTCTCTCTCGCTGCTCCCTGTGCGCCGCCGCCTTTCTCTTTTCCTCTTTCTCTTTCTCTGCATCTTTCTGCTGGCTACAGCTGCACACAGGCTGTCTGTCTACTGAGACTATTTTTAATCATGCGCACTACTACTGCTGCACAGTGACATCTGTGCAGTTTATGATGGCTGGATGTAATGAGACCTGGACGGTGGTGCACGGGTCTGCCTAGATGACAAACTGTGGTTCGAATCATTGTAATCAAAATAGGACTGAAAACAGCAAAAGCTGATTTAAAATCTTGAAGTCAACTCTGAGTGTTCAGGAGCTTTTAATAGCATTGTGAAACAGGATGATTATGTTTGTATGTATGATTATGTATGTATGATTATGTATGTATGATTATGTATTATGTATGTATGATTATGTATTATGTATGTATGATTATGTATTATGTATGTATGATTATGTATGTATGATTATGTATTATGTATGTATGATTATGTATTATGTATGTATGATTATGTATTATGTATGTATGATTATGTATTATGTATGTATGATTATGTATGTATGATTATGTATGTATGATTATGTATGTATGATTATGTATGTATGATTATGTAATATATGTATGTATGAGCACTTGTTTAATATAGCGCCCTTTCAAGATTTATACTCAGAGGCGCCTCCGACTGCAGCACGCGCACAGAATTGGAGCATCACGTGGCTGAGGCTGAAGCTCATGAGTAATTGCGAGTGAAGGACTTGCTCAGGGTACCTGCGTGGTGCCTTGAGGTAGATTCGAACCTGCAGCCTTCCGGCTCCAAGGCAACGAACATACAGCACTGTGCCCCGACCTGTTGATATATCTCATATGTTTGACTGATTGCACTGTGCTAGACACTGATGCTAAAAATAAACCCAATTTCTGGTCAGTTCACTTTTTATTATGACAGATTGCTGGCGGTAAACGTCTCATAAAACATTCGGCCTATCAATGAAATGTGTGCTGCCGATGACACGAAACCCAGGTTGACCCCTATGAACTCCTGATTTGGATGTCACTACCACCTGTTATAACATCAGTATATTTATATCTGAAACTTGTTTAAATAAATTATGTTCATTTATTTGTTATTTTTTCTGTTTGCCATACTTAATTCGATGTATTCAATGTAATATGAGAATATTTTTTATTCGACCAATTGCTATCTTTATATTTTGATGTACATTCATCGTAATAAATATGCATGAACATCCATGGAGCCGATCAAAAATCAAATATTGGATAATCACACACATCATCCCAAAATCCAATGTATATAAAAACTATATATATATATATATATTCTTTGTGATGACCAACTATGTACATGATACTTTGGTTTACTTGACATTTAAAGTCAGCTGAGGATATGGCGATGAGCTTTGATACAAATGAGAATGATGATGATGATGATGACGACGACGACGACGATGATTGACACAGCTTTTGTTCTGTTTGGAATGTTTGTTGAAAAAATATGATAATAAAAAAATTTAAAAAAATAATAATAATGATAGTAATAATATTTATTTTTTATGAAACACCTGGAAGCGCACTGTGCTGTACAAGTTATGCAATTGAAAAAATCCACAAGAACGCAATTCACAAAAGACATAACTAAATAAAGAAAGTTGCAGCTGTGCAAGGCACATGCTCTATGTAATTTAACTGAAACCTAGGGAATGAAAGAAGAGCCAAACCCAAACTCAGACTCAAACAGCATACTGTAAGCATGTGAGACACGATGGTGTAGTGGGTATGTTTGTTGCCTTGCAGCCAGAGGGTTGCAGGTTCGAACCCATCTCAAGCTGCCATGTAGGGACCTTGGGCAGGTCCTTTGCTCGCAATTGCTCAGCGATTCAGCATGAAACTCAGATTCGGTGTCCGTGCTGTAGTCGGGAGCCCATGTGAGTAGAAACCTTGAAGGGGTGCTATATTCAGTTCACTTATATCCATTATAAGTGCACATTCAAACAAACAAACGTAAGCACTTCAAGCCAGAGTGTTAAACCCCTCCCCCACTATAGGACATACATTTAGGACTTTAAGATTCTATATATTATACTATATGACGAATAGCACATACAAGAACAGTTGTGAGCAACTCTGAAAAATAATTAATGCTACTACAATGTAAATATCAAAATAACCAATATCAATGACTGTGAAAATCAATGTGTCTTCTTTCATTGGTCACAGGATGACATTGCAACTTCACAAGAGGCCATTCTCTATGAATGCATAAATCGATCATAAGCCTTCTAAGAATAATGACTCTTCAACAGAGGAATCTATTGATGGCTTGAGCAATATCACTTTTAGTGGGTAATTTGATTTAAATGAAACAGATGTGCAGCAGCTATGACAGGCTCTTCTGTTTGCTTCAACGAATCGATAGTGCTATGATGAGTGGATTTCATTGTTGTTATTATTGGCATCATAGCATATTATCTATACCTGTCTACTAATAGAAGCTATATTGCATAATAAGTATAATAATATATTTCTATAGTGCTCAGCAATAAATTATCTTGATCTGTTGTTAAATAATTTCTGCGTTTTGATGGTAATTTTTCTGCAATTCTTGTCCCGCATAAACCACAAGGTTGACTCAAGCTTCATTCTTTCTGTATGTGTTCAGTGGTTATGCCCCACACTTGTGGGCGTAGTGGTGGCGTCGTTGCCTTGAAGCCGGAAGGTTCGAATCCACCTCAAATCGCCGCATAGGGACCTTGGGCAAGTCCTTCACTCGCAATTGCTCAGCGCTTCGGCGTGAAACTCCGATGCAATGTCCGCTCTGCAGTCGGGAGCGCCTCTGAGTAGAGTGCTGGAAGGGGTGCTATAACAAGTGCACATACAAACAAACAAACTAAAACAGAGCAATCTTTCATACCAACGGTTTATGTAAAACCGAAAATTATGGAATTTAGAAAAATGGACAATAATGAACAGTGAAAAGGCGTATACAGTGCTGGATGCATCTGAGGTTACTGCGGACAGGAAATCTATCAGCGATGAGTATTTTCATCTATAGTCATCGTTTCAGTTTTGTTTCATTTGTCATGAATACCTGGGTAAAAGGCTTACGAAGTCTTGGTTTCGATACAGAGGTCTTAAGCCATAATAATTAGGCCTATGCATATTACACAGTATAATTTATATTATATGATATCTATATTATTACACTGAAGGCAGAAGTAAAGATACAACTGTTCAGTGGGAACTATTAAAGTTTTGTCAATGTGCTTGACTTCAGGTATACAGATCTGTTGAAAGGCTTTGACTAATTCCCATAATGTATGCACTGAATGAGCTGCAGAAAGGTGTAGATGGTGGAGGAGGTTTTTTTTTAAAGATAGTAACAAAAGAAGAACTGCAGAATAGCATTATACCGGAATCAACCAGTGCCGTCTTTTACGAGTATTTCAGAACCTGGGCAGAGCAGTGCGTTGGGTTCTCGGGGCAAAAAATGTCAACAGTCAATGACATCAGAGCCATCGATTATACGGGTTCTTTCAACGTTCACTTTGTAATGAAATGAAAGTTTAAGCATAAACATAATTATTGTAAGGCATAGATTTATTCGAAACTTTTCAGTGTGACGGATGGGCAGGAGTTTTCTCACTGCAGGGGGGCGGACTGGTGCCAAATTTGTTTAAATTATTTTTGTTTTTCGCTTTCAGTTGCCTGAATTCCGCAAAATAAATTAAAACTAATTTAAATGCACGTTTAGCCAATTCTATGACTCTATTGCCCTCTAAATCAATCAATCAATCAATCAGAATTTATATGGCTCTCTTCAGAATCCCTACTCAGAGATGCTCTGCTAAATGCTAGTCTAATAAATGGTGTTTGTTATGACTTTTAAAAATCTAATTTTAGCCATTTCTTGCATCCTAGACAGTTTGAGCAATTTCCTGACTTAGCCTACTTTGCAGACCTGCAACTGTGGGCTTGCGGACTATTGCTGACCGGTGCGTTGACCATAACTTTGGTAGGTGCTGTTGTAGCGTAATTTGGCATTTCCATGACCAAGCAATTTTCCTTGCAGGTTTCAAGATTGGAGGCTTAAGAAAGAAATTGCCAATTTCAGATGACGGGCTAGGATTGAGAGCCGGATTACAGCTGCAAAGGGCTTTGGAGATGCATGGGTGGCTGTTGTGAGCGTGGGGCATTTTATAAGGCCCTATCAATTTTGAATAATCTGGATAATGAGGGTGTGGTTGTATGAATCGTTGATATAGATCCCCTTTCGTTTGTATCGATAACTCATGTGGCTTCACCCACTTGATTTGACTCCCCGCTTTTCCTAAAGATAATCTGTCTGTTACAGTGGTTGGATCCCCCCCATAAGTCTTTATAATTTGTATAGAACCATCACCATGGATAATTGCTCAGAGAGTAGTCCTGAGACAAGCTGGATGAACAGCCAAACTGTTATTGTTTTATTGCTTAAATTATATTTTTTTAACCCCAAGTATTTATGATCCCTCAGATGTTCAAAACAATATCCGGAGATTGGAATGGTGTTACTCTGGAACGGCTTAATTTTCGTCAAGATTTTATTATTATTATTAATATTTATTTATTTTTATTTTTTAAATTATTATTGTTAACATTTGCACTATTATTATTATTTTTGTTGTCATTATTATTATTATTATTTATTATGGTTCCTATTAGTTATTTATGGCTATTACACAATTATTAGGTGCCACTACCTAATGACAAAGCACCATCAATAGTGCTGAGTAATATTATTGTGAATGAAAGATTTGCTCAATGCTCCTTCTCACAGTGTCTGTCTCAAGGTATAACTGGAACTCAGACTCACAGAAACACAAGATCGGCCTCCCGTCTTTCATACTTTATAAGCATAGTTTATGCAGTAAACCCGTACAAGTATATACATGTAATATAAATTTTCAGTCTCAGGGAAAACTAATTTTTTATGGCAAAATATTTATGGATACAAAACGAGTCATGTGTGAAAAAAACAGCTAAAAGTCAGAAAGAGATGCTGGAGTTGATGTTTAGTCTATGAAACGAGGGTGATGACAGATAATGTGCGCAAATAGATATTTTGTAATAGGAAGCCCGTATCCTTCAATTACTGATATATTTATAGAACCATTGTTGCCTATACTGCACCAGGCTGACTCGGTCATTTACATGAAAGTGGTCCCTGCATAATTATAGTTATGCTATGTATGGATGTTTACTTATACGATGTTACATAACTGAGCCTGAATTATTATGTTATTTTTTACCCAAGGTACCTATTAATATAATTTTTTTACCCAAAGTGCCTATTATTATCATTATTATTTATTTTTTATATGTATTTTTCTGTTTTTTTATATCATTGTTATTATTATTATTATTATTATTATTATTATTATTATTGCTACTGCTATTATAAGGGCCTTGTTTGTGCTGAACTTAAAATAGCAGAGAATGATAGTAAAGTTTGATAAAGAGTCTACAGAAACGTTTCTAAATCATCAGAAGCCTGTCTGGTTTGTTATGACATATAGTATTTCAATATCCATATTTTAGACTGTTGACAAACATGTGACTTCTTTTTACCTCCTGCTACACCGTCTAAATATAGATATCCATTTATTTATGGCTCATGATGGAGAAATCATCTGTAACAGTGATATATGAATATAAGTTAGGACTAGAATTTAGCAGGGTGTCTGTGGCACGTTGGTATCAGGCTTGGTGACGGACCATGTCACGACACAATGTAAGAACCCCTGGGAAAGTTGTTTACGAACGTGTTTCTTTGTCATCCAGCATTATGATTTGATACCAGAATAAGCTGGATAATATTACAGGGGCAGGTCCTGTGTGTATGTACATGTGTCAGAGCACTTGTGTAGTGACCTCTATCTCACTAGTGCGCTCCAGTATGATGACTGACTAGGAATCACCAAACAATGAAAATGTAGATTAAGCACTATTTAGGAGAGTTGAAACGTGTAGGTGCATAATAAACTGTATACAATGTGGATTGTGGATGTACACACAGTCACTGACCCTTGTTAGGGATGTTGTGATTGGTCCTTTGCTGACTCGAGTTACAGGTGAATGGAATGTGTGCCTCCCTTGCTTTATACATGAGATAATTATGGGAGATTTGCCTTACTTTAGAATTGGTCGCCCAGCATGGTAATTGTTGAACTACTGGAGCACCAAAGAATCAGAGAAAGTAGAATATTCGTAACTGTTTAAGGGAAAAAATGTTAACATCAAAAATTTAAAATCCTTAAACGTACAAGCATGTGAGATTGAATACATGGATATTTTTTTTCTCAGACTTTGTGAATTCTTCGTTTATAAGTGGTCACTGATATAGAGGATACAAATTTGTCTAGAGCACTTGAGATAAATTGATAATTAAATATAATTTTTGCCTAATCATAATCGTAATCTCAGAATATCTGAATCATTGCGTAAGCATTCATAAGTGCTGTGCCAATTATAAGGGCTGGCAAAATATTGTTATAAGAGGAAGAGCAAGACAATTGGGAGCCACAGACAGCCTTAGTCAATTCCCATACTGTGTTCACCCATCCAAAGTGTCTGGCTTCAGGGTACTACTACGTTAAGACTTATATTAGGCCCCCCAGAAATTTGCGCCAGAAAAAGTGAAAATTTGCGGAAAATTTGCGCCAGAAAAAGTGAAAAATTGCGCCAAGAAATTGCAAAAAACGCGCACCAAAAAACAACAAATTTTCGCATATTAATAACTAGTTTTCTGCTTCTCCTCAACCACCCCCGATGGAACTGCAGTCTGCGATCGTTTCCTGTGTTTAGCTGTCTCAAGGTGGCTGATAACACTGGGCAACAAATTTTCATGAAATTTTTGTATCCTACATGAAATTTGCACTTTCCTACAGATTTTAAGGTGCTGAACACAAATATGACAATGAAATTCAATACTTAGCTCCAGTTTCTCTGATATCATCAAGAGTTTCTATAAATAGAACAATGCGTACATATGACATTTGTACCAGTAAATATTCACTTCTACATCCTACTATCTCTTGTATAACTGCTCAGGAGTATGTCTGGTGAGCGCACAAGTAGGCCTATGTATGTAAGAGCACTTGCTACACTGCCTCTTCAAGACCCTAATCCGAAGTGCTCCCGACTACAGCACGGACACTGAATAGGAGTTTCATGAAGCGCATATGCAATTGCGAGTGAAGGACTGCTCACAGTGCTTCTAAAGGGTCCCTACGCGGTGGCCTGAGGTGGATTCAAACCCATAACCTTCCGGCTCCAAGGCACTGAACATACCCCTACACCATCGTGCACCACATAGTAGGCCCATATATGTAGTCAGCCAACATGGAAGCTTTCCTGGTATCGTTTTCCATGTCTGCAATGTCTTCTTCAAAACGTTCGTGTGATAGGCTACATAGGGTCATAGACAACATGTCCGTAACCAAATCCTTGTAGTTTTCTGCCCTGACATTCCAGTGGAAGTTTGTTAACACCAGACGAAATGAATCCTAAGCTTGTTTCTTATCGCCCTGAAGCAGGTTGTCAAACATCTCATCTCTGACTAGCTATCTGACTGACCTGAGGACCAACAAAACTTCCTTCTTTAATTAATTTCTGTTTCGCCAGGGAATTTGGCAGCCAAGTGTTACATTAGCAAGACTGTCTGGGTTTCAACCATTGCTAGGCGTTGCACATAGCCTACTTCTCTCCGACGCCCAGAGATTTCCTCTCAGGCCAGTTTCTCCTCACTTAGTGCAAGATCCTTGCTCGACTGTCCAATTCACATAGAAAGCTGTGGACTCGTCAAGAAAGCCAATATACTTTCAAGTCACAATACAGATGTCATCCATATCTGCTGCACTGAACATAATTCAACAGGTATTTTAGGTTGTCGTAGGTTTCCTTCATGTGGACGGGAATGGATGAAAGCTGGTTTCCAATATGCAGCAGCCCCGCATCGAGACTCAATTTCGTAGAGTCTATGAATAGTCGCCATTCTTGAGGGTCATGTTTGATTCCGAGGGCATTCACCAGACAATCTACATTGAAGCAGAAGACAGGGTCATCTTCCTTGGTGAAATTTTCCTCAAACTGCCCATGACGAGTGTGAAACAATGTCACTCGGGAATTTTCTAGGAGAAGATTCTATTCATTTAAATCTTGATCCAAGTAACTCCGCCTTGGCCTTGGATAGGTCCAGGAGGCGAACAAGATCGTTCAGTTTACCCTGGGTGAGAATGTGTGGCACAGATGATACACCTTGGCAGACGTAAGGATCATCTCTAGACGTCGAAGGCTGCGGAGAACCCGAAGTCGCTTCGTTTCCCTCCTCATCGTCTGAATCAATGAAACATTCTTTCAGTGGATCCGGAACGGGAAGTCCTTCGCCATGCAGAGTGGGTCGGATTGCATATGGTGTATTGGTGGTGCGCTATTGACCACTTCCATTTCCTTGTCATGAATGCAGAAGTACGTGGAACCATGCAAAAGTAGTAGTCATATGCATGATTGCTTGGTTCTCTCCAAACCATTCGAACAGCAAAGGTCACCGGCCAATTTCTCGTCTTTTAACTACTATGGAAATTTTCTTGCTCACTGGGGAGGGGTTGCATGGCAGGTTAATGCATTACGACACATTATTGTGTTGCAATATGTAGTTTGAAATACAGCGTTGAGAAAATTAATGGTCATGACCCACATATGTAGGCCGACTCAATGCGTATTGAGACATTTGTACGTAACCATCTCTGTCTCTCCCGAACGAGAGCTAATCGACAAATTTTACCATCATATTCGTGTTCAGCACCTCAAAATTAGTTAAGATTTGCTATTTTCATCTAGGATACATTTTATGTGTTGACCAGTGTAACCGACGATTTTCTTGTGTGATCAATTACCAGATTGCACATACTGCAGAACAGCAGACCTCCATCTTCATGAGTAACGTTTATAAATTCTTTCGCTCGATCACGAGCAGAAACACTGGAGCTATGCGACGGGTCACGCACGTGGTTTCGTGGCTCCTTTGTGAACGCATTGTCTAACGTATTTTGTCGCATCGCGGTTCTAGAAGAATTTACCGTTTGAGTACGCGCAATATTTACAGAATTATCTTCTTTAACTACAGATTCCTCGATAGTCTCGATAACTTCGATGCTATCGTCCCACTCCGTGGTCGCCATTTTTTCAGTTGTTGTCTAACGCAACGAAGACTAATGCTGTCGTTGCGATGTTGAATTTGCCGCGCATCACAATGACGATTTAGCCATTGAAAGCCCAAAATTTGCGCGCAAATCGCGGACATTGTTAAAATTTGCGCGAAAATCGCGGACATTGCTAAAATGTGCGCACTTGCGGGTTTATAAAAAAATTGCGCGAAAGTTGCGCGGCGCAAGATCGCAAATTTCTGGGGGCCCTATTATATGCTAAGCTTGAAAGATGGGATGGATTTGCAGCAGGCGACGAAAACAAATGGCGATCATGTATTCACGGTCTTTGTTTTTGGCGTCAGGACTGATGATGATGATGATGATGATGATATCTGCTGGACCTGCAACAGCAGCTGATCAAGGAAGTCAGAATCGAGGCCTGAGGAAATCTGATGATATGCATTCGATTATTTAAGAGCATGATGATGATGATTATGGGTGGAGCTAGTAGCTGGGGACCTGTGTAGCAGGATGTAAAGATGGCAGTGATTAACGGCAGCTGCTGTGTTGTATATGGTAGCCTAAAACCAAGCACTAGTATCTAGACACTGTATCATCATCATCATCGCCATCATCATCATCATTATCATCGTCGTCATCATCATCATCATCATCATCATCATCATCATGGTCATTGTCAAAGCCAGCTGTGTGGTAGTGATGGTTATAAATAAATGAACTTCGCTAGTGTGAGTGAAGTCATGTTATATCCTCATTTATATCCATTTATATCTATCCATTGTAGTATTGGTCAGACATCATAGCGAGTACATTTCAGCTATTTTTAGACATAAAGGCTTGTGTGGCTTCGTGAATAGGTGCAGGTAGACTTTTTATTAGGTGATGATGTGGTGATGATGGTGATATTGGTGATGGTGATTATGTTTTTACAGTTTGATAATGGTGGTGGTGGTGGTTGTGCTGATGGTAATGGTGGTGTTTATAATGTTGAGGATGGTGATGGTGATGATGATGATGACGATGACGACATCCACCACCACCACTTCATCATCATCATCATCATCATCATCATCATCATCACGGTGGTGGTGGTACGGGCGGCAGAAGTGGTGGTGGCAATGACAATGACAAATGGTGGTGATGATGGTGATGGTGGCAGTGATAACTATGATTATAATTATTATGAATATTATGATTATGATGATGATGACGATGATGACGATGAGAGTATTGAACATAAATAAATGTGTCAGCATCTGAATGTTTGTTGGACTATGAAAAGATGCACATAGCATTCACAGTGTGCTATCTCCGACTTTCACATGCAGAGCCATCGAATCTTTTAGAGAGGGTTGTAAGTAATAAGAGTAATAATTGCCTTTGTAGTGGCAGGGTTCAAGGGTCATCTCGATTTCACCTGAGCGCTGTGAGCAGTGACCTATGAGTTAATGCGTAAATGTCTCGATCGATTCTGCGAAATTGGAAAACTGCGATCTTAAATGCCAATGTCCCGAAAGCCAATTAGCGAACATCGATTTCCATAATTGCAACTCTGCACTCATACACATGTCACTCGCCAGCACTCTAAGAGCTAAAAATAAGCTATCCTAATGAAAGAATCAGTTGGTTAAAATCTTTTTTCCATCATTAACTCTGGCAGCTGTGACATGGATTTCATCATTATTAGCTAAAGTGGAAGGGAATGTTAAAATCTTGAAAAATGTAGTAGGCATGTGTCATATATAATTGTTTTTATTCTCTTGTTCCTTAGCAGTAGATTTGGACATGAAAAGTTTACCTGTTCATTCTTTTTTGCATTGATTCATTAATTCATTCCACGCATTCTGTTATGCTGCTTCAAGTACATCTGCTCCTCTAAAGCCAACCTCAACAATGGTGCTTCCAGATGATTGTAGAGTGTAGTATGTACAGGATTGTACTCTAGGGTGTACGCGGTATACAGCGTATACTCACCCCCGAGAAAAAATGATAGTGTGTGCTCAACTCTGAAAACGAAGGTATACGTGGGTATACAGCGTATACGGTACTCAACTCTCAAAGACCAAATTGGTATAATACGCGGAAGAGAAAATCATGAAATTTTAAGGATTTCGGGCAGAGAATCATCGGGAAACCATCTGATGACTAAAAAAGGTCGTCAGAAATTTTCAGAGGCAAAAGTGTTTTTTTTGGCGGCAGTGTATTCTCACCGAAAAAGTCGTTTTTTTCGGTGGCAGTGTATTCTCACCTGAAAAATTCAGAATACACCTCTGAGTGTTGTAACTGTGTATTCATGGTCTGTTGTTAAGCGTAAATGCTGACATGTAAGTGTACTAGATTTTATTATAGCACCCATATATGGCTTCAACTATACTCCATTTCAATGAATTGATTGGGTGATGATCACTCACCAGTGCTGCTGCTCGCTTGAATGGCCAGCCAAACCTGAGAAAACCTAAAGCAGAGCTTCTTCAAGTAAGTAGCCTGGGAAATGAATCCCCCCACAGATACCGCCATGGCTAAACCTATGTCCTAAATTCAGTAAGCGAGGAAATTAATTCACTAATTCATTGCAAGCACTTCTATTGTGCCGTCTCTAGATATATATAACTATGCAGAAGTGCTCCTCGTAAGCCAAGTTCGACAAAAGAGCTTCCAGATGCTTGTAGAAGTGTAAATGGTACCTTGATAAGTGTACATGCAGAAATGCAGAAATGTAAATCAGGTGAGCAGCCAATGGAGTACATTTTTCAGTTAGCGTATCCTTTTTTAAGAAAAATCAAGTAATGAAAAGATAAACAAATAAATCTAAGTTTGAAGCATCCGATTGAAAAAGGTTTTATGAGCTAGAGAGTGCCTGTTGTGATTGTGGGGCGTGGTGAGTATAGAACAGTTGACAACATGTGTACACTATGATCTATTTAGTATGAGACTTGGTCGGACTAGTGATTGCGTATAATATGCATTCTGACTTCCATGTACAAACATGTGTTTACCTCAAAGTGATGCAAGAAAGAAACAGTTATGAAGTAAAACTCTGATATGGAAGCAGTGTAAAAGCCGAAAAGTCTCATTAACTTAACAGAATAAAGTGTAATCGAAATCTGTTAAATATAACCATGGGCAAACCTGTGGCAACAGCCAAAGAACTAAAAAAATATTATTTCATTATTTTCATAACCCACAAACTTTTATAAATTTTAACTTTTACCTAATTTTTTGTAATATATGATGACATATTTGCCCTTGTAACGTCTGTTGCCATCATCGCTCAGCATCACGTGCAAAACACTCCAACGCCAGAAGCATTTGTGTCAAGGGCCTTTTAAATATCGTGTAAACGATGTTGTAAATTTATTTTTTTTCCTTGCTGATGAAGAAAAGCATTTAACTGGAGAAAGGACGTGACTTTTCAAATTTTGAGTTGGACATAAATGAATGCCATTTAGCATTTCTTCTTCTTTTCGTGCTCTGCCCTTAGGCAGGTTCGAATGTTTGACGTCTCCAATCTTCTCTGTTCTGCGCTTCTGAGTGTGTGCCCGATCCATCTTCTTTGTCTTTCTCTAATTGTGTGTATCATCGCTCTCTTTTCTCCGACTCTTCTCAATACCTCCTCATTGCTGATATGATCCCTCCAGCTGATTCTTTCTATCCTTCTCCATAACCACATTTCAAATGCTTCAATTCTCTTGATGTCTTCCATTCGCATAGTCCATGTCTCTGATCCATATAACATCACACTCCATACTAAGGTTTTTATCATTTTCTTTTTCAGCTCCTTATTGATTCCTCTTCTCAGTAGCTCTTTCCTCTTTTCAAATGCATCTTTTCCTAGTACAATCCTTCGTTGTATTTCTCTGTGGCATCTAGCATCTTCCGTAATCGTACTGCCGAGATACGCAAATTCCTTGACTTGTTCTAATTCTTCTCCATCTATGAATATTTTAACTGCCTTCTGCTCTCCTTTGCTTATTCTCATAACCTTTGTTTTCTTTATGTTGATTTTCATTCCGTATTCTTTTGAATAAATTATTATTTATTTATTTTTAGCATTTATCGAATTTCATATTTCAATTCTTCGTGATTGTACACACTATAATTATTCTGTTCTTGTCCATTGTTCCCGCAGTGTGTTTGCAGGCGGTTCAATAAAGTACATACATACTTACTTACTTACTTATTGTGTTCATAACTTTAGAGATCCATGCAAGTTGCTTGTGAATATGATGTTTCAGTCAGCTAAAAGTTGTAGCTATAAATATATACAGGGTGGGCTATAAAAAAGTAACCCCTATAGTTTTTGATATAACTTTTGTTCTCTTTGAAATATTTTGATGAAATCTGGCCATCATGTGTAAATATTAATTGTCTTTAAACCTGTAAAATTTCATTTCGAAATCCTTACTTCTGGCCAAGATATGGGCACAAAACCATAGGGGGTTACTTTTTTATGGCCCATCCTGTATATTGCTAGTTATCACAAGGTTGTTAAACTATAACTCTAAATATTGCTAATTATATACACAAGGTTGCGAATATAAATCTAAATCTTACTAGTTATACACAAGGGCAAATTGTTTTCAACATGTGATCAAAAGCGACCTCATTTATTTTGCTGCACTGGAGTTCAGTATTTATTACTGTATGCTTTCAACGACAAGATGTGTAATACTCGTCTGGGTAAATGGCAAGATATTGGAACCACCTGGAAAACGGTTGTTGGCTCTGTTTCACATTCACGAAATGATGCGAAACAGAATTTGTTCATATGCAATATGGAGAAGATGCCAAACTTATAGTCAGAGAACATTTGATTTTACAATGTGTGTCTCATGGTTTAATTTCTGTTATCATTGTTGTTGTTGTTGCTGCTGTTGTCCTTGTATTTAAATTTATAGAATTAGAATTACAATAGAACTGTGGTCATCAAAGTCCATTTATGGCTTTATTGCATCAGCAAAATACTGACTAGAACAATCGTATGTCATCTTTTTAGAAGAGCAACTGTGTTCATGCTTGGAAAAATGAATTGAAATGGCATTTGCTGCTTAACTCTTGTATTTATTTATACGTATGCACACGTGCATGTGTTTTTACGTCGAGGCAACTTGATGGAGCACTAATAGAGGGCACCATTGGTCCCTTGTAATCTGTGTATGTATGTATGTATGAGCACTTGTTATATAGCGCCCCTTGAAGAAATTCCATTCAGAGGCACTCACGACTACAGCACGGACACTGCATCAAAGTTTCACGCTGAAGCGCATGAGAAATTGTGAGTGAAGGACTTGCTCAGGAGGGGTCCCTATGCGGTGGATTGAGATGGATTTGAACCCCCAACCTTCCAGCTCCAAGGCAACGAACATACCCTCCTATATACCACCGCGTCCAACAATGTCAAAATTTGCTAGCCTTATGACTGAGACTCATAATTCTTAGCACATGTTGACTCTTATTAGCCTGTGCTGTCAATTTACTTAAAGCATCCTTGAAATAGCTCTTGCTAGTCTCGATAATAATTTGCCTCAATTGGTCCTTCTCTTTGGAATGCACTTTCGCCTTCTGTTCACTCTACAGTTCTGTCTGGTAGTCTCTCTTCTGCCTTGTCTCTTCTCAAAACCTGCTTCTTCCCGCAGGACGCTGCATGCTGAGGGTGCTTCTGAACGGTTCACCCTACTAGAGGCGCTTTATAAATGTCTAAATACAATACATTACAATACAGAAAATTACTTAAATAATTGTTGCATTACAGTTTCGACTTTTACGTTTGATTACTGGATGTTGCAGGTGGTAAAGTTGAAGCAAGTGGAACACACGCTGAACGAAAAGCGAATCCTACAATCGGTTTCGTTTCCCTTCCTCGTCAAGTTGGACTTCAGTTTCAAGGTGATCAATTCAGCTGCTAATCGAATCTAATCTAATCTAATAAACTGTCAAATCTAATCTCATCCTTAAATTCATCCAAAACAGGTATTTCTTCTGCTTCAAATTTCACGTTGGATCACTGCCAACCAGTCCACTCCATTGCTGATAATTCAAACCTGTCCTTTACTCGCATTTTCCATCTCCATAGTAACTCACCTGGCATGTTGGACTACTGTCTGAACTGAAAACTCTCAAGCTGGATTCTTTGGCTTAACATATTAAAAATATTATTTATTTGTTTATTAAGTGCACTTATATATAGCGCCCGTTAAAAATTGTGTGCTCAAAAACGCTCCGAAAAAGCGTTGTCTAACCAAGACTTTTTCAAGAAACTCAGCTACTTTTCAAGTAATTTATTGACCTTTTTCCAAAAATACAATGCTAGCTGACCTATGTAATTGTTTGACTCTGTACAAGTTATGTGTGTGTTTCTGTGGACAATGGCATTGTATTGTATCTATAAATTTATATAGCGCCTGTCACTGTACACACTGATCAGAGGTGTACTACTATTACGATGTCTGGTATAGGTGTTGTCCTGTACCGCCTAGTCATCAATCTGTTTCTTAATATGCTTGTTTGTGGATTTTTTCAGGATAACTCGAATTTGTACATGGTTCTGGAGTTTGTCGGAGGCGGAGAAATGTTCTCTCACCTCAGGAAAATAGGTCGATTCAGGTGCAAAATTAATTGATTAAAGGCTAATTATTATTCATTCATTCATCTTTAGAAATGATGTTCACGTTTACTTAAATTGATTTATCAGGACAACTATTATTCAGAGTAGAATTTTTTTTATTTTCCCTCAGTACTGTAAATTTCAAGACTACAGACAATAAAATGTCTTAGGACAATTAGTAGGTATGTATATTAACTTATTTATTCATTCCGAAAATTTATATAGAGCCCGTTCAGGATGCCTTCTATGGTTTCAACATGTGGAGAAAAACCCAGTTGACCAAATTCCACACAATGTGCTACATGCAAGATTTAAATGAGAATGGTACCGGTAATTCAATTATATACAATTTTTGGTGTGTTTTTTATGGGGCACAGTGTAGATGAGTAGGCCTATGCAACGTCATTTGGACTAACAATGAGAGGAGCAGGTGACTTGACAAATGCCTGCTCAGGACAATGGAGATTATGAGGACAATATAGATTATGAGGACAATGGAGATTATGACAACAATGGAGATTATGAGGACAATGGAGATTATGAGAACAATGGAGATTATGTGTACTTACTCATGGATGGCATCAGGAACGATTGATGATGATGATGATGATGATGATGACGATGATGATGACGACGATGACGACGATGATAACTGTAAATTTTGTGCTTATTGGTCTGTTGAAAAGTTTGTGAAAATTCTTCTTATGAGGTTTTAGAACTGTTACTGTGCAGTACATTGGAAAAGTGAAGGCTTTTGATCCACTTTCCACAGGGTTTAAGCTTTTTGCAAAGATACCCTGCTGTTTAAGATACCCTGCTGCTTAAGACTGCGAATCATTTACAGACACTCTCGCTTTCCCGTATGTTCCTCATTGTGACTGAAGTGTCGTTCTTCTACCTGTGTCAATTCATCTTCTTTTCAGCTTGGCAGCTTTTGCCGAGCGTCAGTAGTAAACAGATCTCGTCTATGATTCATGTGCGCTGCGAGAGTTTTTTTATTCGTTCGCTTAGGCAGATGCATAAAACCTGCTCCATCAGCTGCACTATCCTTTAAAAACCTGCTCCATCGGCTGCACTATCCTTTCCACTTTTGGATGAAGTACTTCACTTTATACCCTCATGCATAGAAATTCTTTAGCTATGACAATATTTAATATGTATACGGTCATGCTTCTCAAGCCTTCGTGAAGTGCTAATCTTGGGCTGCCCTTTAGATAGTATTAAAATTAGCATCACAGAATGCCAAATGACCGTATGAATTTTGCAGGTAATGTAAAATGACCTATATTATGTTGTTTGCATTTATCCCTGCTCTAAAAAATTGCACATTATGACAACTAATTTTTGCTTTCTTCGAAACTTTTGATTCCTCTGTGACTGTTTTTTTTAAATAGACTTCATTTGTGTTTTTCTGCTAGTGAGCCACACTCTCGCTTCTACGGTGCTCAAATTGTGCTTGCGTTTGAATATCTTCACTCCCTTGACATCATCTATCGGGACCTGAAGCCAGAAAATCTTTTAATAGATCCACAAGGATATATCAAGGTAAGGGTCGGCTGTGGTGTGGTGTGGCGCCTTTTTGTACTAATTGGTTTTCTTGATTAGTCCACGTGGGATACAGAGTGCTGATTGCACCAGACTAATTTGATTTAGACCTGTAATTAGCATTTTTTAAGACCTTTAATTAGAGTAAGGTCTGAGCTTTAAAAAACCACCAACAGTTTCCTGGTGCTAATGTAGTAGTTGACCATGATGGTAGTAATAGCATGCACGTTTTGCAGAGATTGATATTTGTGCACACTACTACGACCTGTGTCTGGTCTTTTTGTCTGTCGTTTTCACAGTGCCTCACCATAATTCGATGTTATTGAACTGGAGTTATCTTTGTAGTCAGTGGTGCGTTGCCTATGCGTTGGGTATCTGTGAGATTGCTTTTATTTCTCTCTGTTCTCTCAGATGACCGATTCTGAAGACAGATGGATGATATTAAAGCAATGTGTGTTTTGAGTAAACATCCGGTATAAGGCAATTGCAGATATGGCTAACAGAAAAGACTTCAGATAGTTATGGCTATGGATACCGAGACTGAGGTTAATGCAGATGATGGCTAACTTTGTAGACTAGGAATGCAACTGTGCATGGCTAACTGTACAGCTTAAGTTTGCAGTTGCGTATGGCTAACATACATGAAGACTAAGAATGTAGTTGTAGATCATGCTAACCTGTGGATACTAAGAAGACTGCTGCAGATAGGTACATGTAGTAGTAGCAATAAGCAACGCAGTTAGCGATGGTTAACCAATTGAAACTAAGAATACAACTTCAAATTGCCAAATGTAAACACATGTGGAAATTCAGGAGCGTAGCTGTAGAATGTAAATTGGTTATGTTTTTTGATGCACACACAGTAAAAAATGTTGTTATACCGTAATTATAATATTGACCATTATCTGCTGCTAATTTTTTATTTAGTTTTTTCTGTTTCATTTTGTTACAATTTCCTTTTTTCATTCACTCCTTACTAACACCTCTGCTTAATTCTCCCATATTTTCAACTCTGAAACTAAATTTGCTTGAGTACATTCACCCACAATCTTTGCTACGATCATCAACTTTACTAGGGTCCCATACCTAGCAGGATCTTCCATTTAGGGGCACCGATTGTTTCCTTACTTCATACTCTATACACTGGGAGGCCGAGGGGTGGCAGGGATGGTGGCACATTGGATAACACACTGGCATGGAGATCAGCGGGACTCTGTTCGATTCCCAAAGCCCCCGTAGGATATATGTGCTTTGTAGACTGCTGTTAGCGCCCTTGTATTGCAGGCCATCTATTTTTGTTAGTAGTTAAGATTTGTGATTTGTGTTCTTTTGAATTGTCTTAATTGCATAATTGTACACTGTAACCGGTTGCGGTCTGTAAACCGGATTGTTAAATAAACGAAAATTATTCTTCAACTGTGTTATCTTAATCACATCATGCGATGCATACCGTGTAATTGTTTTGGGAGCAGTAAGTTTGATTTGATTTGATTTGATTTGATGGATTGGTTTTAGGTGACTGACTTTGGATTTGCAAAACGTGTGAAGGGTCGAACATGGACGCTGTGTGGCACCCCGGAGTATTTGGCCCCAGAGATCATTCTCAGCAAGGTAAGCAACGGCACAAGCCCAACAAGCCCAATGCATTTGGACCAATTTGAAGCAATTATGACGATACATAGAATAATAAGATTAATTGTTTCTGTGAAAGTGATTCCTATCATCGGCTTGCCTTGAATCCTTTGATGTTTGCCTAACTCACGCTAATTACAGGACAATGCTAATTGAATTTTTCACTCAACATTTGTCCATTTGACATCGTTTTTATGGTTATCTCAAATTTTTATAGATGGTTAGCATCTGTACCAACAGACAACTTTAGTGCTGCCGATGTATAGTTCATATGTGTAATGAAACATAGATCCAACAGTCAAGGCTAAAGATATTCTATAGGTATTATATTGTATTTGATAAACTGCTTTTTGTACCTGATAGCGGTGTGCCTATCAGTTTTTGTTACCATTAAATGAATATAATAATAATAATGTTTTACACAACATAATGGAACATACTATTTCACACAACATAATGGAACATACTATTTCACACAACGTAATGGAACATACTATTTCACACAACATAATGGAACATACTATTTCACACAACATAATGGAACATACTATTTCACACAAGAGTCCATCCGCAATGCGCATAACTCTAGTATGGTACATTCTTCTTTTCATTTGCATGCATGTATTAATCTGGTTCTGTTCCTGCACCATGTGCCACCATCCCATAACAGTTGACCATCTCCACCAAAGCCGCACAGGCTGTCTCCTTGGCTTTCCCCACCCCTGGATATTTTTATTTTATTTATTTATTTATTTTATTTCAAGTATTTATATAGCGCCTCTTCAAGAAACCTACTCAGAGGCGCTCTCTGCGCTAACTAGCCGAAATGATGAAATTTTACCTGGTATCAAAGCAGACCAAACAATCTGTATCTTGCAGACTTGAATTCATATTGTACCTGTTTATAAGCTGTGTTCATGAAGTGGATTTTGATGGTGCTGACAAGTTTTGGGGATTTATGTTAACGTTACATTACTTTACATTAAGTGCACTGCTGCATATGCGAAAGATGCAGAAGCATTTTTAACGTAATCGGAAGGCATTAAAATTTAGATTCATTCCAAAAGTCACGTTTTGGTTGCAACGCTTCTTTTGAAGCATTGCTCAAAAGATGTGCCTCTGATGTCAGCTGTGTTACGTGCAGTATAAATGATACATTGTTTCAGTAATGATGCATTGTCTCAGTAATGATACATTGTTTCACTAATGATACATTGTTTCAGTGTTGATACATTGTTTAAGTGATGATACATTGTTTCAGTAATGATGCATTGTTTCAGTGATGATACATTGTTTCAGTAATGATGCATTGTTTCAGTGATGATACATTGTTTCAGTGATGATACATTGTCTCAGTATTAAATGATACATTGTTTCAGTGATGATACATTGTTTAAGTGATGATACATTGTTTCAGTAATGATGCATTGTTTCAGTAATGATACATTGTTTCAGTAATGATACATTGTTTCAGTGTTGATATATTGTTTCAGTGATGATGCATTGTTTCAGTGATGATGCATTGTTTCAGTGATGATACATTGTTTCAACAATGATACATTATTTCAGTAATGATACATTGTTTCAGTAATGATACATTGTTTCAGTAATGATGCATTGTTTCAGTAATGATACATTGTTTCAGTGATGATACATTATTTCAGTGACAATACATTGTTTCAGTAACAATACATTGCTTCAGTGATGACGTCCAGGGATTTGTCTGCTTGGGTAGTTATGTGCTGTTGGGACATTTTCCATGTCAGCCGTGGAAAAGAGGTTTTCCCAGGATCGTTTGAGTTAATGACAATCCAATTGTTCATCAATCATCTACAATGGTTTTCACGTGCTTATTCCGATGATAGATGAGGATACTTTGGTTCGTGAAGTGCGGCTGTCCTTTGTGCGTTGCAAGTGTCTCTCATCGACGTCGTTTTTTCCGTTGTGTACTTGAGTGCATCTGTGGAGCATCCGGCTGACACGGTGCGGTGCTCGTGAGTAAGCTGTTGCCCTGCACTTAGCTTTCGAGTAGCACGTTAGAAGTTTGAAGTTTGCGATTACGAGTGCTGGGCAATATTAGTGGAACAGTTTCATTCGGTGGATAAATGTCCAACGTTGATGGCTCCACAGAGTTGGAATCTGGAGGAATTGTTTCTTATTCCTTTCGTTTTAGTCAACCCTATTGTTCTTTGGCAGTTGAATATGGCTTCTGCTGTGGCATTGTTTGCTTTTGTCTATTCATTTGAGACTGATGATTGTCCTTGGATCATCTTTGTTTTCATTTCGAAGCTCTCATTGTAGCTCGTGAACTGTGGTTGGTTGAGGTCGTTCCACCTTTTTCCATCAGAGTTCAGACCTCGGATAGTTCCTCGGTGGCATTACTCTAATCGCATATCGGCTGTTCTGTACCCGCTTGGTTTATCCACTTTCGTTTCAACAACTAAAGATTTGTATCATATGTGGTCACTTCAGTGGTCTGAGCTCTAGAAACAAGCTTTCTTGGCTATAAGGCCGTCCATCTGGAATGACCTCCCTTCAACTTCAAAGCTGCATCCTACCAATCAAACTTTCTTTCATAAATCTCTCAAATCTTTTTCGTTCACTGCAGCTGGACTGGGTCACTGGGATCGCCCCTGAGTAGATTTCTTGAATGGGCGCTATGTAAATCCACAGAATGAATGAATGAATGAATGATTGAATGAATGAATGAATGAATATTATCTTGGACGGTCTCTAAAAGCCAATAATTGAATCTCACATGCATCGAATATTTTCTATGTCATTGCAACTTGGTTATGGTGCTTTTAAGAACACATCATCTCCATTTATAATTCAGTCATCTCTAAGGACCAGCGCTTCAGTAAAATAATGTTGATCTAGTTGCGTCACTTATTATTGTCTATTCGGTGCGTTCTTAGTATTTCTGTCACGTGAGTTATATCAATACACAACTTCTGATCACTGTGTGATGACTGATAATTCTGACTATCTGACATGCTGTTGTGTGGACATCCACTTATCAAACCAGTTTCAATTGCCTGACTTTACTGCAGAAACATGCTCATAGGATTATATGCAGTACTTTATAAATTATGTGTATTTTCTCTCTCAGATATGTTTTCTCTGCTTTTATCTGTCGAACTATAGTTGATGAATAATGTGTGCTGGCAAATTGTAATATCACTGTACAAATCATATATAGCCATGTGAACTACAAATATGTTAATGTTACAGTGATGTCTGAGAAATTAAGACATTGAAGATAGTTTTAAAAACAAAATTGATTAGACTGAAAGAAATATGCCTGCACTATCATGACTGCCCTGTTAGCGGAACCTTAGGTTCCTTGGGGTATTACCCATTGTCACTGGAATTTTCTTTTTTATTATTATAAACAATTTCCTTTATTGCAAAATAGATACGTCCCTATTGTAAAAACATTGCCGAATAATAATTAAATTGCATGTAAAATGAATTGAACTGGTGTACAATAAACTTGATTGATTGATTTTGCTGATGGCTATCATGTTGATAGTTCCTGACCGTTTTTTGTTTGTTTTGGTTTGCATAGGGTTACAACAAAGCTGTTGACTGGTGGGCGTTGGGTGTACTCATTTACGAAATGGCTGCCGGATATCCGCCGTTCTTCGCAGACCAACCAATTCAGATCTATGAAAAGATCGTCTCAGGCAAGGTGGGTCAAGGAAAATGGCTGGCTATCTTTATGACTTGTTTATTAATTCAAACTGGGATGAGCATGCAGTAAAATTGTCATGTAAATGTGGGGCGGGGTGGTGTAGTGGTTATGTTTGTTGCCTTGCAGCCAAAGGGCTGCAGGTTTGAATCCACCTCAAGTCACCGCCACTGGGTTGTTCTCTGCCAGTGCCAGTCCCAAGCCTGGATAAAGGAGGAGGACAACACTAATCATCTTTGATATGGCAGTGTCATTAAACATGCAACAAGCTGCGTATGGACTTTGAGCAAGTCCTTCACTCGCAATTGCTCAGCGCTTTGGCATGAAACTCCGATGCTGTGTCCGCACTATTAGTCAGGAACACTTCAACAACTGGGAACAGTTTGGGAAGTGTTGCATAGTCGAGCGAAGCTCGTTCCTTGTTGTTAGGCCAACCACAGAGAAAGAAATGCTATGCATTGTTGCAGAGTAGGCGAAAGATAGCACTAAGTCACCGTGGACAGCGGAGCGCAGTGCGCGACGACCTGTGCAAACGTATAGGAGGGGCAATGCGCATGCAGATAAGAGCGCGCCAATATCATAAGCACACCGCTGCACCAAGGATGCAGTCCGGATTGAGATGCGCTGCAGAGCATTTCTAAGTGTGTTGTATATCTTAATTACAGATGCATTATCTATCAATCAATCAATCAATTTATTGAGCCAAGGAGTATGCAAAATAACATCACGTAAAACTAGACAAGAATCGCTTGGCCACAAAAGGAAACCCAGAAGGGACTGCACAGTCCTGCTGCTTATAGCCACCTGTGCACATCTTCTGATGCTATATGGTTGACAGGTTACCTACAATAAGCATAGGTATCATGTGACATTTATAGATATTAATATTCCATTATTACACATCAAATCTTAACTAAGAAGAAGGTTTTAAATGAACGTTCCTATTCTAAATATCACGATGCAACATAATATGCGATTCTAAACATTGTGATGTAAAGCATATATAATCTTGACTGAGAACTGTTGTATTTTTGTTTAATCTTGATTAGAGTTGTACTACTTAAAAGTCTTACAGCGTATGTGGTTCTTGGTTTCAGGTGAGATTTCCGTCGCATTTCAGTGTCGACATTAAGGACCTGCTGCGCAATCTACTCCAGGTGGATCTGACGAAGAGATTTGGCAATCTGAAGAATGGAGTGCAGGACATACGAGGCCACAAATGGTTCGCTAACATTGACTGGATTACACTCTATCAGAGAAAGGTATTGAGACTCACTTTAGCAAATGTATTATTATTTTTATTTTGTGTTTTTTCATTGTTGTTATTATTATCATTATGTATTTATTATTTTTCATTTAGTTTTAGTTTTTTTGTTTTTATTAGTATTTTAGTTTTAGTATTATTATCATTATTCTTTTTTTACCTGATGTATCAATGATGCTTCAGGATTTATGAAAATTAGGGGAACAATATTCTGGAATGTCTAGTCTTATTTTTCTTCTTCCTCTTCTTCTTCTTCTTGTTTTTTATTATTAACTAGCTGTACCCGGCCACGCGTTGCTGTGGCTGAAAAGACTGTCCAATCCACCCTTCCTAGGTCCCCTCCCCTTACCCCTCCCTTCCCGTTCCCCCTCTCCTTCCTTCCCTCCCCTTCCTTCCCTCCCCTTCCTCCCCTCGCCTCCCCTGCACTCCCTCCCCTCCCCTCCCTCCATCCGTCCGTCTCTCCCTCCCTGCATCCCTCTCTCCCGTTTCATCCCCTCCCTCCCCTCCGTCCCTCCCCTTCCTCCATCCCTAGAAATATGCGCTTTAGAAAGACGCGCGGAAAACAGCCGCAAATGGACGATTTTGTAAAAACCGACAGTTACTTATTGCGCTAGAGAAAGACACACCTTTTAAAACGCGCCCGAAAAATGGGCGGACGCCGCCGGACGGATGCGTCAGAGTTCAAATGGATATAGCTGGACTCCATCGACGTATATCGAATGGAAATAAAAGTTGTGTTTTTTGGGTCGTAAAGATTGCGCTTTTTCCCAAAAGGCATTACACAAACCCGCTTATGTTCGAATGGAACGTTTTGGTAAAATTTTGAAAACATTCGGTGAAGAACTTTCCGAGATCCTTCATGTCGAACGGTAGCGTTTTACATTTTTATTTATATAGATTATTATATTTTTTATTTTTATTATTACACTTTCCAAGGTAATAATATAGCCATATCATCTTTTTCTTCCATATTGTTATATGATCCTTTTGTTTTGTTATAACAGAACAAAAATCTTGCTGTTGCAACTATTGATATTTCAACTGTGATTGCAACAACAGAGCTGTTTGCTACAGCTGTGGTTGTATGTCATATGCTAAGGCATTGAACTTGAGAAACGACACGGAGGAAATGGAGATAATTTATTTGTACCCATCACATGTCATATGTCTCTGGTGTCAGGAACCAATGATGATGATGATGATGCGATCAGCAGGGATGCCACTCTGAATTTTAAAAGAAGGTCCGGCTAAAAAAAGCTAGAAAATGTCGAAAAAACTAGATTGAGAATTTGTCTGAGAAAGACATGGATTTTTTTATTTAAACTTTCTGACGACTTTTTATCTTTTTCTTTTTTTCCTCCAGAATCTTAAATCTTGTGACTTTTTCTCGCCTTCCGTGTATTTTTGCCTAAAACGTCTTTTTTATCTTGAAAAGTCAAAGAAACCGCCGTAAGAAAAGAACTAGATTCTGACAACAACAAAATCCATAGAAACCAAGACATGACCGAAAAAGACGTAGATCTCTAGGTTAAAAAGAACTATGAGTGGCATCCCTGGCGACCAGCCATCATTGTGGTAGCCAAATCTATTAATCCTGTATTTCAATGGAGTTGAAACTAACATGCTGAGCCTTTTACTGGACATTCCTTAAGACAGTGTTCCCAACCTTTTTTCACTGTCGGGCCACTTTTCTTTGGAGGACACGAGGGCCACTTTTTCTTAGTTGAAGGACATTAGGGGGGCCACAAGGCTAAAATTTAATTAATAAAAGGCATATAAAAATTGTTATAATTGAAACAAAAAAGAATGTTTGATGCGATTTATTAACGTCCAAATAAAATGATTTGTAATAGAAAATAATTATATATTCCATCATGTCCAAATTGTCAATTTTCACGTATATTTTTTAAATTCATTCATTGAGATGCTGCGGGCCACTTTTGGCCCGCGGGCCACGGGTTGGGAACCACTGCCTTAAAGAAATCTCTGCATTAAACATAAATTGCATCTGTTTGTCAGGTCGAAGCTCCGTTCATCCCAAAGTCCAAAGGAGCGGGGGATCACAGTAACTTCGACACGTACGACGAGGAACCACTGCATATCTCGTCGACGGAAAAATGTGCAAAAGAATTTGTCGAGTTCTAGTAATATAATATCCGCCGTCGAATCCACAGCCTCTTCCGTGTTCCCGTGCACGAGACTCTACGCGGGTGGTGCTCCGTGCTTTTCCACGGAAGGCTACCATGTTCCGTGTTTTTCGGCGAAGGACTCCCAATGGCCGGTTGTCGCTGTTTACGGATTATTTATTGATCGTTGCAAGTGTCTTTTCATTGACGGAAGGTTTTATTGGTTTCTCTTTCATCGTCGATTTATCCGGACGGTTGGATTCGTCGTGTGGCCGCCGCCGCTGACAACGTATGGCCAGAGGTTTCGGGCGACGAATATATTTAGAAGAAGCAACGTTGAAGTGTTGTTGACTGTCGGTGTGCGTTTTTTTGTCGGCCGTCTCAGGTTGTTGTACGTTATTTGCGTTTCTTTTTCTTCCTGTGCACTTGCTTGTTAAAATGCTCAAACGCAGGAATGGCAGCATACAGCGAGACTGTGCTGCCTGCTGGACTTTGTTCATGGTTGATGAGAGTGGTGGGGTGAATGTCCATGGGTCCGGCAGCTTTTATGGGCTCTGGATGGGTGGTTAGATATGCAAAATTGATTATATAATGTCGTTTTGAATAGGCAATATTACAGAGAATTATGTACAATCACGTCAATCAGTTTAAGCTTCAATTTAATAATTACCTAATAAATTCATATTGTGTATATTATATATAATTATAAATCGTAGTAATACCTGCACTTTTCTTATTTAAATATAATTATATACATGTATAATTATAAATCGTAGTAATACCTGCACTTTTATTATTTAAATTTGATTCTTAAAAACTTTTTGTCTAAAAAAGCCTTACGGGCTTTGCCTGGGGGAGCCAGAATTTCTCTCATCAGCCCTGACTTTGTCACTGAAGTAAAGGTGCAAAGATCACGGTCTAGCAGGCCTGTGATGTGTGTGTGTGTATGTGCACTTGTGTGTGTGTGTGTGTTTGTAAGGAATAAATGTTGGGTGAGTGTGTAGCCAACTCTGCTTGCCATGTTGGAATCTTGAGCTCAAAATGCGGATTAGCTGCATCGTAATTTTTTAAGGTGTCATTTTATTGCTGCTATAAGCCAATATGCTTAGTGCGAAGGTTTAAGATGAAGGGCAGGAGTAGTTGGTGACAGTTTAATCGATTGCCTTGTGCTCAAAGGAACGTCGGTAGATCTGCTAACAACTAAAATGGCCTGAGAAGCACTTTGTACGTTGCGTGTTTGTGTGTGTGTGTGTGTGTGTGTGTGTGTGTGTGTGTGTGTGTGTGTGTGTGTGTGTGTGTGTGTGTGTGTGTGTGTGTGTGTGTGTGTGTGTGTGTGTGTGTGTGTGTGTGTGTGTGTGTGTGTGTGTGTGTGTGTGTATGGGTGCACTTGCACATGTGTATGTATTTGTGTTTGTGCATGCATGTGTGTGTGCGTGTATGTGCATGGTTGGCTTCAACCTGATATACTGTACAGTTAGTTAGTTAGAAAATCACTTTTCCCATGACTTCACGTTTGTCTGTAGGATTACTTTCCTCTTGATATGTAACTGCAGAGTCTATCATTTCTATGTATAGAATAAATTGTTTTTCATTGTTACACAGTATATTATTATAATAATAATATATTGGGTTTTGCTTATGGTGAGTGCATATAATCATGATTTAAAATTCCTTCTGTTGATGACTTAAATTTTAAATTTCGATGTGGAACTAATAACTGCCAATGGAAAGTCGATAACGCTTTATACCATGGCAGCCACTTTTATGATGATGATGTCATCAATGGGGATGATGTCTAATAATAATAATAATAATAATAATAATAATAATTATAACTATAATTATAATTATTATATAATAATAACAACAACAGCAATAATAACAATTAATTGTAATAGTAGACTAATAATAATAACCATTATTAGGAATAATAGAAGTTAAAGCAATTATAATAATGATCCCGGTAATCATGATTTAACAATGACATAGGTGTATTCGTTTAATGATAAAAAAACCCAGGTGACATGGGTACATAAAATAATGATAATAATAACATCCTTAGTACAGATAAAATACATATAGTTGGGTTCAAATATGGACACAGTTACGACGTAGTAATTTGTTGGTAACTGACCTCTGTTTTGTCTTTCTGCAAAGAGCACGAACAAACCTTTGTTTTGTTTTGAAACAAATATAGATAGCATCTGCTTCAGATGTGATTCTTTTCTAAGATTTTGTTGTAGAGCGTGTGCCTTTGTAAACTATTACCATTGATATAATTAAATAAAGTTTTTTTAAGTCTCAAGTTACCACACTCATATTCAGTCTGATGTTACTTTAGAATTAAATTCACGGTTATATAATGCTGTGTTCATAATGCAATAAATTATTGGAAATTGACTGTTAAAGAAGTAAAAATAATTGTTTTTTCATTGAAAAATACAGATGATTTTCATGGGACTTGATCTTGCTTTATAACCTACATAATTAGATCAGATCACTGTATATAGAAAATCACTAAGGGTGACAGTTGATAAAGGAAGCAACTTTACTTGTAGCTTATTTTCGAGATTTGATGTTCTTAGAATTCAGAAGCTATAATTCTGTTTTTAATTTTCCATTATTATAATAAGTAATATTTAACGAATTTCACAAAATGCTATAAATGAACTCACTGCTATTTCAACAAACTCATCAAAATAGCACGAACTTTTCTGCAATAAGCAACTTATGTAGCTTCTTATCTAGTGAATAAGTTTAGCTTAAAAATTATCTGAAGACTTGACATTTATTATGCTCAGCAGCATTGATTTTAATTAGAATAAGCAATGATTTCTGGTATATTTTCATCACTATTCATGAAAAGTTTAGAGCTCGGACTGGATGTTCTTTTCCAGGACCTTTTCCAGTTGTATGCAGTGAATGGATGTCTAATCTTCCAAGAGTCAGGACTGTCACTTTTTCTATCTTTTCCTATTTGAAACATAATTTGTTATCACATATTTACTGTGTGTGTGTGTGTTTGATGTGCTGTATGTTGGTTTATGCACATATGCACCTAATATGCATGCACTCACATGCATACATACATACACATGTATATTATATAGCATATACGCATATGTATGCATGTATGTTTGGTTGTATACACAGGCTTGTCTTTAAAAGTCTGTGTTCTAATTGCATGAAAAATTCATTTTATGCATTCACTGAAAAGATGCTTTTGACTAACAAGCAGAGTTCTTGTGTTGTTTGTCAGAACAAAGTTTAAAGCATCCTAGAAAGCAGTTCAACGTCGATGATGATGATGATGATGATGATGATGATGATGATGATGATGATCATAGATGTAAAAAACGATGGAAACGGAATAAAAAAACCGGGAAAAAACGTCGTTTTTTTCGAAAAAATTAAAAACGACAAAAAAAACATAAAAAACGAAAACGGAAAATAATTTGACTTTGCTACATCTAAAACCGCATTTTAACCTTGAAAACATTGGTTAGGAACCTACTACACGCAGGCTATCTCTTAAATGATGATGTTAAACGATGAAATAATGACTTTAGTTAGCTGAATCCTTGAGAGTTGGCGGAAGACATAAGGAATATCGGAAAAAATTAAAATTAAGGAAAATACTAACAGAAAGTAAATGAATAAATAAAGTTAAAGAAAAAATAAAAAACCATGGAGAAAATAAAAAACGAAAAAAACGACGTTTTTTGGGAGAGAATAAAAAAAACGGAAAAAACGTTTTTTACAACTATGATGATGATTATGATGGTGGTGGTGGTGGTGGTGGTGGTGGTGATGATGATGATGATTATGATTATGATGATTATGATGATGATGGTGGTGGTGATGATGATGAGGATGATGAGGATGATGACGATGATGATGATGATGATGATGACGACGACGATGATGATGATGAACAAGTCCTTCACCCACAAATATTACTCAGCGCCATTGATAATCACATTAATCAATAATAATCAGTGCAGTATTTTCTGCAATTCCAATTTCCAAACTCTGGAAGGCGTGTAATTATTTCAAGTATGGTTTTGTTCATTCATTGCAGAATTTTTATAGCGCCTATTCAATAAGCCCACTCTGAGGCGCTCCCTGTTCAACCACGGCGATACAAATACAATAGACCTACGCAAGTCTTGTGGGGCGCGGTGGTGTAGTGGGTAACGATTCCTTGCAGCCGGAAGGTTGCGGGTTCGAATCCACTTCAAGTCGCCTCGTAGTCACCCTGAGCAAGTCCTTCACTCGCAATTGCTCAGCGCTTCGGCATGAAACTCCGATGCAGTGTCCACGCTGCAGTCGGGAGCGCCTCTGAGTGAAGAGCTTGAAGGGGCGCTATAACAAGTGCACATACGAACAAAGTTTAAGGAGTCTGTTAAACGCTGTAGGTCTGCCACTTGGACTAATTATTATTGTTATTGGGCGCCTTGATCGAATTCTTCGTTCAGCTGCTCGCCTCATTGGCCACGTTCCTAAAATGCCTCTGTCTCTGCCAATATGCGTGACTTTTTCACTGGCTTCCTGTCTCTCAGCGCATATCCTACCGAGTTGGTGCACTTGATTGTGCTCCATCATGCTTGTCTGATCTTTGTCGACCTGTCTCTGACCTCACAGTCCGTTTAGCTTTTCGATCTTCGGCAAGGAGGAGCTTGTTTTGCGAGGCTGCGGGAACGCGGTCGATAGACTGCAGGCCATATTGGATCGTTTGATCCGACTGCACTATCTTCCTGAGGACAATCCTACCTTCGAGGAACCATGTAGGCTAGAACGGCTGACGGGAGACTCTTCGCTGCCCTCCTACTTAATCAAGGACATGTGTTAAACCCACTCCTCCCACCATTGAGGCCCCAGCCTTATTACATAACCGAATTATCCCTAGGACAGTTAACCTAACGAGGAAATCATTTAAGAGGGGTGGGGGTAGAGAAGCATATTTGTAGGCACGCATTGGGTTTCACAAAATGTATGGGTTGCAACAGAACGGGTTGAAAATGCGATTTCTTTACGTAGGATGTATACGTAATACAGAATATAGATGGTCCCTAGGCTGAATGAAGTAGGCACTAGGCCTGTCTTAGCTGTTCAAGATGCTTTGCGACTCTTCGTCCCAGAGTGTTAATCATTTAACCCCTCATTGACGTCATGTAAAAGATTCTCAGAGCGAAACAGTCAGATGACGTCATTCTTTCTTCTGTTGCGTCATCGTAGTCGTCGTCTGCTAACGGCCATAATTACAGATGGTCTGCTTCGTTCAGCCTGTTTTACGACCATGTCTGCCTGCGCTTCTGCTTGCGAATCGTTGTCTTACCGTTCTTAAAATTCTCAATAATAATTTCTTATTATACACGTAGGCCTATAGTATGTTCGAGAGGATTAAAATAAATCGATTGTTTCGAAGTCGTACAGAGGAAAAACAGTGGATGAGTCAAAGAATGTTGACACTGAAAATTGACTCTGGTGAGTGTTTTCCATCTCCAGCAAGGCTGCCCGAGTTTTCAACACATCATCATCATCACCGTCGTCGTCGTCATCATCAATATCATCGTTGTCGTCGCCGTCGTCATCGTCACCATTGTCGTCGTCATCATCATCGTCATCGTTGTCGTCATTGGGCCAGTGTCAGGCTATCATTATCATTACTATTCTTACTATTATTATGATTATTTATTATTATTATTTATTTATTTATTACTATTAGTATTATTTATTTATTTATTACTATTATTATCAATAATATTATTATTGGGCTATTATTGTTTTTGTTTTTGTTATTATCAGGCTATTATTGCTAATTTGCTATTAATCAATCAATCAGAATTATATATAGCGGCCCATCAAGACCGCTACTCAGAGGCGCTCCCGACCCAGGCAAGTGATAAAAAGAAGTCGGCCAAGTTTTAGTTGGAGGCGGCGGCTGCTCGATGTTTTTCGGTGTGAGGTAGCTTAGCCCTATGATTTCTATGGTGTCCTCTTGTATGTCACGGTGCTGTGATGTTTTATAGGGCATTACGTTGCACAACACCGTCTTCGTTAGTGCGGTACGGTGATCTTTTGTGCTGCTCGATGCTCTTTTGTGTGGTGAAGTGTTTGTGCCACACAAGTGAACACCGTGATCTGCTGTGTAACACGGTGCTCCGTTAATTGGCACGTTTGAGTTGGGCGGCTTGTTGTCTAGTGCTATATGCGGTGTTGTGTGGCACGGTTGCGTGTTGTAATGCACAGTGTGCTGATTTATAGAGTGCTCTGTTGAGTGGCACTATTCTGTGCTGTGTTGCTCGGTGTTTAGTTGTGTGGCAGAGAGTGAACTCAGTGAAGTCTATTGATTCATAGGTTGTCTTATATTGTGAGGTAGTATTTTATCCAGACATCTCTCCAGGGGGAAAGTTCCTCCCCAAGAAATTACATTTCCCCAAAAGAAAGATTTGACAAAATGATATTAGCTTCTAGTTGCTGTTTACACTATTGCTACCATTGCAATGTGGAAAATCAAACAATTGTGTCTCTTGGGGAAATGAGGCGCATCCCCTACCCAAACCCTCCCCTTCTCAGCGCTGGTTGGACGCCTATTTGTCTCCCAAAAAACTTGAATTCCTTACCCCAGATGGTATAGATCAAACACCGAATGCTGCCATTGCGCACCACCTAGTTTAATCGTGCTAAACTTAATAGTTAGGCCTATAATTAAATTTGACTACTGTTAAACATATTATGTGAATACTTACAGCCAAGGTGAGAATTGCCGAGGGTTTGGTTGGTTTCAACCCCCAGTTTTTCTTAGAGCCCCATAGTAAAATCTGTTTTTCACACCCAAATTTCAAGTGGATAATGGTCCAACCTCCCCTCCAGTTATTTCTCCACAATTCTTACACTGCTTACAGCAACATCAGGTAGGCCTAATCTTGCTGCGTATATATAGTTGCCAATTTGAATAAACACTAATAACATCATGCTATGTTAATATCCATATTTATTCAATGTTTTTGCAATCAGTTTACCGCGAAGCAATCGTTTTTTATACGCGTGCTTCCAACGCATGCACACATGTGCACACGTGTGCGTATAGAGCGAAAGAGATGAACAAGTTTCATCTTGTCTTTCGACTATAGATGTCAATGTCAATGTCAAAGGCAACATTGTCTCATTTGGGGTTACACGCCCTAATTCTCCTCCTCAGAAACGCTGCAATTTTGTGCTTTATTCGCAGTAAAATCCAGTTTCATCTGGTTAAGAGTTCAGTATATTGTTCATAGGCCTAGGCCTACTCCACGTGCGTTGGATTGATATCATGACTGTAGGCTATGATCCTGGACACTGTCCCTTGGACACGGTGACGGTATTCGATTATGCGCACGACATATTAATACAAACTGCACGCGAGGTAAGATTGCAGTCCAAGCAAAAATATTAGAGTATTATAGGACTGTAACATCTTTGATCCAAGTGACTGGAATAAGAAACCTGGAGCATTATAATTATAGGGCCTAACGACGAGTCTATATGTGTGAACATTGATCAACGAGGAATCTGGATTACGTGTTAAGACCGACTGTTATTATAGGTATAGGAGTAGGCATATACTTATTAAGAAAAATAATTGTTATAACGGCAAATGAGTGCAGTGTGGAGAATTTAGGTGACTGACTCTCAGTGGCGTAGCCAGGATTTTATGATGGAGAGTTTATGGCCTGGCCAGATAGGCTTTCTGACACCAAGCCAAAAGTATTACAGTAATAAAAGGGAATAAAGTAACAAAGGGAATAAAGTAAGAAAAGCAATTACTACTACAAACACTTGTTTTGTTTTTCTTATTTAAGTGGATAAATAACCTTTTAAAAAACTTTTTCCTAAGCCAATGGGGTTTTTAACCCTCTAAACACCCTTGTCTATGCCACTGCTGACTCTACTGTTGCACTTGCAAGTCATTGAAAGTGGTTAGATCTACCGTGACCGATGCATTTGTAGAATATAATTAACGCATGATGGATTTATGCACCAGAAGCAGGGCTGAAGTGGTAAAATTAGAAGTGAGAAGGCCTACACGCTACAATTATTGCCTAGGCCTGTCTGAAGCCCATTGTCTCGTAGGCCTATCTTCTTTTGTGTTCTGCCGTTAACGACACCATTCTTTCTCGTATACTAAACGCAAATATTTGTGAGGTGATTAAACTCTGTATACCCGCGTGTATACCCTCGACTACAGCCCTGAACAGAAGGCATGAAGTTAAGGAGTGGCTAAAGGGGGTTAATTCGTGATATCATCATCCGCATCGATTTTATCGGTCAGGGGTCGAACCCTCTCCCTCTCCCCCTCTACTCTTGGCTGTCGTCGCCATCATCGGTGTCGCTGTTCGGTCCGTCGGGGGCCGAGGGGGTCGTTGGGCTCTTCAGCGAAGGGGGTGTGCCACGCTGCCCCGACCGATGCTGAGCGGGAGGAGGAGGAGGGGCAAAGCTCGACAGGAGGTCGATTGGAAGAGGGAAGATGATAGTTGAGTTCTTCTCCGCCGAGATTTGAGTGAGCGTCTGAAGGTAGCGCAGCTGAAGCGCCGATGAAGACTCGTTGAGGATGTCTGCGGCATCTTTGAGGGCCCGCGATGCCTTCCACTCACCCTCTGCGGCTATTATCTGAAACGCAACAGCATCAGCAGAATGATGTAGTGAATTTCTCAGCGTTCATAAAAGCAACGTCAACGGTGGTGGCGGTAATCAAAAGCAACTACTCTATAATTACCAAGAGCTGGGGGATTATTAAATTTATACCTAGGTCGAAAATAATAATAATAATAATAGTAATAATAATAATGATAATAATTTTAATAATAATAATTGTAGTAGTAATAATAGAAAGAATAATAATAATAGTATTAATATTTGTACGCAAAGATTTAACGCAGTGGCTTTTCGAGGCACAATCACACAGTTGTTCTGTGATGAGGGCCGTTATAACTTCTGAACAAAGAACTTTTTGTGCTGTTTCTTGTAAAACACGTTACGTTTAATAAATGATTGGTTTGTATTAATATTAACAATAATTTTAATAATAATAATAATAATAATAATAATCATAGTTGTAAAAAACGTTTTTTTCGTTTTTTATTCTCTCCCCAAAAATGTCGTTTTTTTCGTTTTTTATTTTTCCCATCGTTTTTTATCGTTTTTTCTTTTTTCTTTAACTTTATTTATTCATTTACTTTCTGTTATTATTCTCCTTAATTTTATTTTTTTCTGATATTCCTTATGTTTTCCGCCAACTCTCAATGATTCAGCTAACTAAAGTCATTATTTCATCGTTTAACATCATCATTTAAGAGATTGCCTGCGTGAAGTAGGTTCCTAATCAATTTTTTCAAGGTTAAAATGCGGTTTTAGATGTAGCAAAGTGAAATTATTTACCGTTTCCGTTTTTTATCGTTTTTTTGTCGTTTTTTATTTTTTCGAAAAAAACGACGTTTTTTACCGTTTTTTATTCTGTTTCCATCGTTTTTTACATCTATGATAATAATCATCATCCATCATCAATTCATCATCATCATCATCATGGGTTCTTTTCTTGTTTCCAGCGAGAAGAGTTCAGGTCTTTGATCGCATTTTTCAAGTCGCCGACCATATATTTAATTATATATATAATAATATATATAATTATATATATATATATATAATTGTGTGAATGTGTCTGTATGAGATGAGAGTATATATAAGGGAATGGCGGCATGGGTCGTGGGTGTTTGGGGGGGGTGTGAGACTGTGTGTGCAATGCATGAGGTGGGTGCCTGGGTTATTGGGAGTGACTGGTGATCGGGAGGGAGGAGCATGGAATGATGATGTCCTTAGGGAATGTGCATCACGGACCGTTGGCCAATGCGTCTGTGTTGTTGTTATAATACATTCATAAGTGACCCATGATTGCTTACATTGTGTCGCACGCAACCATCCCCTACCCACAGAGCTAGCAGGAGGAGGAGGAGAGGAGGAGGAAGAGCAGGAGGAGGAGAGGAGGAGGAGAGGAGGAGGAGGAGCAGGAGGAGGAGGAGAGAGGAGGAGCAGGAGGAGGAGGAGCAGTAGGAAGAGAGGAGGAGGAGAAGAGGAGGACGAGAAGAAGAGGAGGAGGAGATAAGGAGGAGGAGAGGAGGAGGAGGAGAAAGAGGAGAGGAGAAGGAGGCGGAAGAGGAGGAGAGGAGGAGAGGAGCAGGAGGAGGAGGAGGAGGAGGAGAGGAACAGGAGGGAGGAGCAGGAGGAGCAGGAGGAGGAGAGGAGGAGGAATAGAAGGAGGAGCAGGAGGAGGAGGAGAAGAGAGGAGGAGGAGAGAGGAGAAGGAGGAGGAGAGGAGGAGGAGGAGGAGAGGAGGAGTAGAGGAGCAACAGGAGGAGGAGGAGAGGAGCAGGAGGAGAAGAGGAGGAAGAGGAGGAGGAATAGGAGGAGAGCAGGAGGAGGAGGAGAGGAGCAGGAGGAGGAGAGGAGCAGGAGGAGGAATATCACCAGTCAGCATCATTTCAGCAGCAGCAGCATCAGCATCGATCGACCGATTCAACTTCAGTTCCCATCAGTCCCCTCCCCCGTGCAATGCGTGCATGCATGGCTCATCAATAATTCATAAGCAGGTGCGTGCGTTTAGTGACTGCACGCCACTTTCAATTAGATCGTTGCTTAATTTTTCAACTGGGTCATGGCCGATGTCGCAACGACGTTGAAGGAACTTGTGGACCACCCCTTCACCCACGATTCATCAATCAAACTTCCATCAACACACTCGACATGGGTTGTGAGGAGCAGCAGTGTTGAAGCGCTGCTGCTGGTAGCGTAAGTGGTGGTGCGGTGGCATGTATGGGAACAATTAATATAGCGCCTTTTATGCTACTTACGAAGGCAAAAACTGCTATTTTTAAACAGATGTGTCTTTGAGGGTTCATTGTGAACAATAGTTCTCTAAACCCGAGGCGGCGTCGGCGTTGTTGATGGTGTTTGTGGTGACATTAGCGATGGTTGTGACAGTAGGAGTGGTGGCGGTGGCGGTGCCGGTGCCGGTGGTAATAATTGGTACTAGTGGTACCAGTGGGAGTAGTGGTAGTAGCACCACTGACGACATTAGTGTAACAAGCTGTTGCAGCAATAGGAGTAGTATAGTAGTAGTAGTTGTTGTAGTAGCGGTAGTAGTAATAGCAGTAGTAGTAGTAGCAGTTGAAGGTTTGTCATCAAATGCTAGGCATTTCTCAAATGATAATTATAGTAATAAGAATTTGCTGCAATGGCCAACGTGCAAAGTCATACAAGATCTATAAAGAAAAACACTGTGAGATATTGGTGCAATAGAAAATCAAGTGAGCTTGGTTCACTATATTATACATGGATAATGTATATGCATACAACTGTATACATATATATTAGGGTGTTCCACGACTACACATGAAAAATATTTTGCTCGAAAATATAGATGCAGTCCCTACAAAAAGTTTCCTTATGGTCCTGCAATAACACCTGCCAAATTTTATGACATTTTAAAAATATGTAGGCCTATAGACTTGTAGAGGTCCCCAAAGCTCGTATAGTTTGTGGAATTTCTCACAAGTAATGCATGTCGTCTCTGCAATAATACTATTAATGATAATAATAATAATAACGGTAATAATAACGCCTTAGCGTACACTGCATGGAGTCTTCTTGCTACGATACACCCGAGTGCTTTTCAACTCATCCTATGATGATGATAGCAAATGTGATTTCAGCATCCATACTTAACGTTATCGATCATGCAAGCACATGTGATCCTTCTTCGATCGGTCAGTTATATATATAATATATATCATATATATATATC
The DNA here is from genome assembly GCA_949752735.1 of Lumbricus terrestris. Lineage (NCBI taxonomy): Eukaryota > Metazoa > Annelida > Clitellata > Crassiclitellata > Lumbricidae > Lumbricus > Lumbricus terrestris. Next base: position 51,652,865 of record OX457037.1, read on the forward strand.
ATAATATATAATTATATATATTATATATATATATATTATATGAGTCCATTCTAGGAACTGACCCTCGTGCTGTTGAATTTCCACATGATCCTCTCATCGCCCGATCGTAACAGGCGTCAATATGTGAACGTGCAGTCCGTAAAATTTCCATAAAACTAGAAGAGTAATTCCTTAGCGAATTCTACAGCGGAAGCCGGAAGCGATATACTTGAGCCGTGCGTATATATATATATATATATATATATATATATATATATATATATTATATAGTATATTATCTATATATAGTACCTAATAAATGATGTGTATATTACGCACCGGGTATAGCAGACAAAGACGCATATAATATATCGAATATATTTAATATGGTCATTATTTTATATACTATATGTGCATCCAGTGCATTATATAGCTTATGCTATATATATATACGCAATATATATATATTCATTCATCCATATGTATGTATATATCATATACATGTATATATATATGCAATATATATATATTCATTCATCCATATGTATATATATAGTATATATATGCATATGGATGAATGATCAGTGCATGTGTACCTTTGCTTTGGCTTCTCTCGTCGCCTCGGCTTCTGCAGCCATCGCCCGTTGCAACTGAATAGGCAACCGGACATCCTTTCTACATCACCATCAGCACCAGCATCACCAGCAGCAGCAGCAGCAGCAGCAGCAGCAGCAGCAGCAGCAGCAAAACAGACAACGCAACACCGGTCATCATATTGGCTCAATAGGCTTCTAGTCCTTTGTCTGTTCTTTGTCTGTCTGTGAGTCCGTGTCTGTCTGTCTGTTTGTCTATGGGTTTGTCTCAGTAACATGGATGCTTTTGTGTGGTGTGTGTTGTGTACTTAGACCTGCATGTGTCTGTTATATAGTAGTGGTGGCAGAGGTGGCGGTGGCAGTATAAGTAGTGGTATTAGTAGTGGTGGTAGTAGTTGTTGTGGTAGTAGTAGTAGTAGTAGTAGTAGTAGTAGTAGTAGTAGTAGTAGTAGTAGTAGTAGTAGTAGTAGTAGTAGTAGTAGTAGTAGCAGTAGCAGTAGTAGTAGTAGTAGTAGTAGTAGTAGTAGTAGTAGTAGTAGTAGTAGTAGTAGTAGTAGTAGTAGTAGCAGTGGTGGTAGTAGTAGTAGTAGCAGCAGTAGTATAGTGGTATAGTTCTTACAAGGGGCGTGATAGACTTACATTTCGACTCGTTCGACTTGTACGCCCCATGGATCCGTTCCTTCGTCTAAGACATGCTAAACAAACAGAACATGCATGTAGCATTGCAAACTGAAAAGCGCGATCACATTTAATGTGAATGTTAATCGTCAAAAAAATGCGTCCTCTGGATCTGGTGCCAGAAATAATTTTAGGAGTATACTGTATACCCTACCATTTTTTCCAATGCCAACCTTTCTTTCAATGCATGTTGCTTTCTTTCTTCTTGCACTCATTGTTTTGCAAGAGCATATTTACAATACTATCTCATGAATTTATATAATTATACGCATGAGGATGGATTTATACGTAAGCCCATGGCTGCAGTGTTTATGTTTATGGCAATCATTCTCAACTGCGGATTGCCTTATTTTGACCCTTTCTTTCCAAATCAATCTGTCATTTCTCAAAACCGAAGTGTAAGTCTCAAAACTGAAACAACACTGCATGCGTAATGCGTATACTTTGATATATTTTTATTATATAAGGTTCGCCTTCAAACGATCCGTTCTGTGTTGTCTCAGCTGCCTTCAAAATCGTCTCTCATGGTCAATGGTCATGGCTGTTCAGTATGTTCAGTGTGTTCACTGTCTTCAAGACCTGTTGCGACTTCAAAGTGTCGCTCGCAGATGGTTCACATAGACTATGCCGTTCTGTACATGTTGTCAACTCACTCATCTCAAGACTAATGGATTTTACATTTGTTCAGCGACTGCTGACTGTTGGTGCATTACAAGTCAAGAACGATATAATGGACTTCCGGAGCTTCTTTAGTGGGATGGAGAGACAGAACAGACACAGACAGACAGACAGACGGACTGACAGACAGACAGATGGACTGACATACAGTTAGAGAGTCACGTGCAAGACGTCAGCACTTGCATCAACGATATGCAACTATATACGTGCGTTGCAATTTGTATATAGTTTCTGTCTCTGTATACACAGTTCAGCTGCGATCTTTGTATAATAGTATATGGTCTGGGTTAAAGCCATGCACAGTCTCTCTCGGAATGATAGGCCCCTCTTAATCCATCACTATATATATATATATAGTGTCTGGTGCCTCCACTGCTTCTGTCCAAGAAATTGTGATTTCGTAATGATGTTCTGCATATATGTATATGACACTTTCACCACTGATAGGAAATGCCTGTTGCATTAAACTAATGACGCCACAGAACCTCCTTCAGCCACGATAAATAATTAGAATAAGAAAATTAATCCTACATTTACGTAGCGCATGCAGAGTGTGTTCCGGTAATTACGGGCAGTTCCATGTATACACGTACATGTATATAGTGCCATATGATCTGTGATTGACAAATTGCAGTCTTCTTTTTTCCATCGTCAAAGTGTGCACTGTGTAGTGTGTACCTTAGAGAACAGTTACTGTCTCCGATCGATTAGGACGGATGTATATTGTACATTGTACAATTTCTATTAGCCCTTAACATAATTATATATTTATATATGCACAATATACATAATTATATACATGTATGCGAACTTAATTTTTGTCATGTATGCTATCGCAACAGTATATGCCTGCCCCTATTACCTTAGGCTTATCCCACTCTTCGGTATACCCTATATTCTCAGGGCACAACACGCAGGTCAGCCTGGGTCGTTCAATCTCATCCTATCTCACTATATACATACATCTCATCTCATTCTATCTTCACCCACCACATCTTATCTTATCCTATCCTATCCTGTCCTGTGACTCCTGTCCTATCCTATCCTATCCTATCCTATCCTATCCTATCCTATCCTATCTTATCTTATCTTATCTTATCTTATCTTATCTTATCTTATTTTATCTTATCTTATCTTCTTCTTCTGTCCTGTCATTCTTCTCCAATATAAACAGTAACTAAAAACTATCATCATTGCGCTAAATGACTAAATCTTTCGGTGGGGGGGTAAATTCTGGGGAACTGCCTCAGACATGCCTAGATAAAAGACGTTATAAGACAGCTGCAGCACCCGGCCTGCAGTTTCGAGGGCCTGCAGCTATAAATATGTTAGTGATGGACCGGTGGGTTGTGAAACTCCACTGGTTGTACTCTGACATTGCCAGTCCAAACCTAGAAGAAGGCAGGGTTGAAAGTGAGCCGGGTCGGTCCGGGTCTGCGACCCGGCATCGATTTTCGAGACCTGCTGTTGCCGGGTCTCAGCCGGGTCGCTTGCTTACCAAAAATCAGTTGCGAATGACTAAAAAAGGTCGTCATTCGCCAAAAGCTAGGCTAAAACGGCAGGATTTTTAAAAAAAATTTCGGCAAATGACTAGCGTAGATGCTTATGCCAACGAATACACCGCAGATACGTTAAACATGCCGCCGACCCGTGATCATAGGCGTAACTTTCTATTGTGACGGTGGTGTCCAGTCACCACCACTTTTAAAAGTGGTGGTGAAATTCACCACCACTTTTTGGCCCTGCAAAAATAATTTTTTGGCATGGAAGCATTTGGCTGTCTTCCGCTAAGGCTATATTCATTCTTAAAATCAAGAGGCAGAGTAGGAAATAAATAGAGAAAATTTACAGATGAGGGAGAATAGAAAGAAATATCGCATCAAAGTTGATAGGCTACTTAATTGATAGGACTGCGCATGATTTGACTGAATTTTCCATTTTATCATTGGCTGTAACTTCGATCGTTTGATTATTGGCGAATGACAATTGTCACATATTTAGCACTACTGGCATTAGCCTATTTATTATTGTTGCTTCTTGCAGTCTGCACAGGTCTATACGCAGCAGTGCTTAGGCCCTACTTATAGTCGCTTAGTCCTTCGGATCCCGTGCAAGTCTGCACATCGGGCAACGCACTTCCTCCACTCGTCCCTGTCCATCGCCAATTCTTCAGCCTCCCTCCTGTATGACATCTCCAGACGCTCAATTTACCTTTGATGGTGCCCTATAACAGTTCTCTCGCGGTCGTCATCTCGTGCTTCTAGTTCCTGCATTCCAGGACATCACCTGTTTGGCTCTTCGATTCTCGTCCACGCGAACAACGTGCTACATCCACCTTAGACCACCTAAGTATTCTTTTTTAAATGATGTTTTCCGTATCTTCTAGTCCCGTATTCTCGACCACTTATGCCTTTCTTTGTTATCTTGTCCAGCCACGATACATGAAGAATCCTTCTCAGCCACCTTTGGTGTGCTGCCTCCATGCAGTCTTTTCCTGTTTGTTACCGTCATGAGCCACGTCTCAGATCTGTATGTATACGCTACAGCACTGTACTCACAACCAATGCCTGTTGCATAGTTTTTTTTACCTGGATGGGTTAATGGCAAGCCCACCGCGGAACCCTCCTCCTTTATCATGGCCTGAGACAGGTCCAGGCTATCCTGAGATATCCCGAGGCGGAAAAATTGTTGTCAACAACCTACAGTAACCGACCTCAGTATACCCTACATAGACCCTATACATAGGTCCTACAGACGACTTCTTAACGGAAGCATAGGTCCAATAGCGGCATAGCCAGTGGCGTAGCCAGGAATTTTTCATGGGGGGTTTGCTTTTTTGCCTGAGCGGATGCCCTTTCTGACACCAGTCCATCAGTTTTACAGTAAATAAAAAGGGAATCAAGCAACACACGGAATAAAATAAGAAAAACAATGGTTACTACAAGCAATTGTTTTGTTTTTCTTATTTAAGTGGACAAAGTAACCTTTAAAAAAGCTTTTTCCCGAGGCCAATGGGGGTTAAACCCCCGAAACCCCCCTTGGCTACGCCACTGCCAATAGCCTCCACCTCGAGCGGGGGTGGTAAATTTTCCCGCCCCACGGTTCCAAATAGATTTACGGCCCTGACCTTCCTTTAAGTTAGATTTTTTAATTGGACGACGTGCAGTGGCGTAATAACCATATAACGAAGGTGGACAAAATCCACGGGCCCCCGAGGTTCAAAGGGCCCCCAAGAGTTGTAACTAAAAAATCCACGTTGATCTACTTTTCCATTTATTGAGTTTCAGACTGCAATCTGCAGTCTGAACTAAAGCCTGTATAATTATGACGGCTGTTTCAATATACATAATGATACGCTTTGTTCTCAGATGCATGTAGGGAATGATGTGTTCCTGCTTGGGGTCAAATACTGACACATTCTGCGACCCCTGAAGTTCTATACACAGACACCACACATAGGCCAACAACCCCTACATGCATTTGAGGCAGGTGGTTGGAAGACTGACAGATAAACGAATCTATAGACGAAGGTATCTAACAGGAGTCAGGCAGTCAGATGAACAGAATCAAGCGGACAACCAGGCTGACCCAGCCGTTCAACATAACAGGTTATCCATAGTGTATGCCAGAGACTTCAGAATAATTTAGGTCACTGCACCCTGCATCTGATCCCCTTCCCATCACCACAAGCCTTAGAATTGGAAAGATATATCTCTCGTCAGATTAGTCTTCCAAACACATTAAGGTTCTCATGCGTGAGGGGGTTTGCAGTTGGCCCTCCTATAATATCAAATTTCTGGCAGCTCAATCTGAACCCACGGACCTCCGTCGCATATCCAAATCAGGCTGTGTACAGTGTATAGGCATATAGTAGGTTACACAGTAATATACATGTATACTATGCGTAAGGCATTTCAGGCTAATGAGAATTACAATTTTGAGTCTTTTGGAATAACGCTGCGTTTTATTTAGCATCAGCATCCAGTGATAATTAATTAAGGTTTTGAGAAAATTGAACAGTTCGTTTATGGCCGTTAGTTTATCTAAGAGGGCTAATACTAGCCTAATAGGCTCAGATAGCAGCAACGATAAAAAAAATATAGACCTACAAACGAGAATTGAATGGGCCTCACAAGCATTTTGGAATGATGATCAGAGAAAACCAAGACAACAAAATATACGAGACGATTCAACCGATTTTCATATGCAGACCAGAATGCTAAACAATGCGAAAACAGGATGAGAAAAGAATTCTTGCTGCAGAAATGAGTTGATTGCAGGAATTTCAAGACCACAGAACATAAGAAACTATGACATTAGACAGCATTAAGAATCGAAGCAACTCTGCTAAACAAGTCGTTCAACGACCGTTTGAACATGTAGCCTATAGGCCTAGAGAGAGAAGGCCAATTGCCCGAATTCCACTCAATTGGGTATAGGCCTATACATGAAGAAAAGAAATAAAAAGAAATAAAGGCATACCAAGACTACTCTGGATAGAAAATAATTATAAAGGAGGACTTAATATCAATTGACTTGACAAATGAACATGAGGCAATGGATGTCATTTATTCGTACTCATCACCGCCAACAATACTGGCTGCAGGTGTCAAGAATTGATGGCGGTTATAATCATTCGTTTGCTGTTAATCCTAAACGAAAATTAACACCATCACCCTTGAAAAAAAACTGGAGGTGAGGAAATTGACTTAATTATCTTGGCCATTTTCTCTTCTGCCTAAGACTGACTTATTTACCATATCTTACGGCAGTGGCGTAGCCAAGGGGGTTTCGGGGGTTAAACCCCCCATTGGCCTAAGAAAAAGTTTTTTTTATCCACTTAAATAAGAAAAAAACAAAACAATATCTTGTAGTAACAATTGTTTTTTTCTTAATTTATTCCCATTGTTGCGTTATTCCCTTTTTATTTACTGTAATACTGTTGGGTTGGTATCAGGAAGGGCATCCAGCCAGGCCATAAAACCCTCAACCCACTACCCCATCATAAATTCCTGGCTGCGCCACTGTCTTACGGGCACACTTTCCTTCCACTATTGCCTCGACTTCTTGAATCCAATTACCACGTAGCCTAGAGGCTAAATTGGCAAATGCATTTCAATATGCATTTCAAGCCCTATAGGCTTAACCTATACTGTTTTAATGATTTCTCTTGAACTATAATTATTGTGCCTTAAATTACGGATTATTGACTATAATAGCGTTTAGGCTAATATTCTATTTTAATCTAACTGCAGTTTATAGCCAGTTCACAATTTTCACTCTTTGGCGTCGTTAATACAATCATGTAGGTAGGCCTATACAGGGGCCCCCGAGCTTCATTGTCCACGGGCCCCCGGCTAGGTTGTTACGCCACTGACGACGTGTTGTCCATTTTGTTGTAGGTTGGACTTGACATCATGAAATCGAGTTTATGTAAAAGTTCATTGCTATTATCAAATTCATAACATAAAATTAAAACATGACTGTATACATAGCGGCTTAATTGTAGTCTACTGTTCAAGTGCAACTTTGCGAGTGACCGAAAGTGGCGGACAAAGTAAACTCAATTCGATTTTGGGACGGAGAGTTCATCATAGCAGAAGGCGAGGGTAGAGAGAAGGGAAGGAAAATTTAGTGAGCAGACAAATAGTCACCACCACTTTCTGGGGGGAAAGTTTCGCCCTTGCCCGTGATGAGGTTATGTGCACCATAACCTTACTGGGCGGCCCGCCGTTTTCCTGGGAGGGGATACGCCGGTAGTCCTGTACAACTACATTAGGAAATGGGGTGTCAAATTGGCAGCAGCATTCATAGGCGCAGACTTAGGGGGCCAGAGGGCGGATCCCGAAATTTGCGGTTGGAATGGAGATGCTGATATCCCCAATATTTCATAAATATTTCAGAAATATCATTAGACTCTATAAATTTCTAGAGTGTTATTCACTGTTTATCCATAATGAGCAATTTTTTTACGACGACAGCAAAAAATTCTACCTCTGCAGTGTGGAAATTCAAAAATTTATAGGCCTACGACGTGGTGACAGCCGTGGAGACATTCATTGAACACTTAAGCCATTAAATTTTCGTTCAGCAATGAAATAATTATGAGAAATTTGTTGAGATAACAGCTTAAAATGATGCCACTGCAGTGTGGATAATTATGTGAAAACATTTAAAAAATATAGGAGTTCACTTTTGAATAGGGCTGTTGTTCGATTAAAAATTTTAATCGAAATTAATCGCGCGATTAATTTTTTTAATCGCAATTAACTGCAAATTAATCGCAATACATTTTCTTCAAATATACTAATCTTACTATTTTCTAAGCACCCCTGAAGCATAAAATTTTAATGACTTAATGCATTCTTTTTATTGCAAACATATTCAATAACCTTTGGATTAGGCCTATTGAATTTTTACATTTAGTTTATTGAACAGTTTTGTATGACAGACAGAATTAAAACGCTGTTCAAATCAGTCAACTGCTCAAAATCCGTTAATTTTTTCATTTGAGCCACCTATAATTAAAATTATATAGGCCTAAATGTGAAAATTAGAAAACCGTTTTCTGACTATCAAAATTAATCATTTATTCAGCAAATTGTAAGGGCAGACCAGTTTATTTATGCTGGTCGGTTCAAGGGATGCTCCTATTAATTAACAATAGAAGGTCTACTATAATAATTGAACCTCATTATTTAGTCGCAATTTTTCACAAGAGCTCTTCTTCTTGTCAAACCTCGTCTCAGTTGTCCTTCTGTAAACATTTATCATTTTAAACCTGGATCCATTGGTCTTGCCATCTCCTGGAGTTCAACCAATGTAGTCTGACGTGGTGGACGATGCGATGCGGCCGATGTCGACGACTCATCGTTAGCGTTTAACGCATGTTTTGGTTCGCATGCAGGCGATAATTGAGCAAAGAGTTGCTTCGATAATACTCAAATTATTTTTTGAAATATTTGCCAACGAATGTGTCACTAGCTTTAAGTATGAGCCTTCCATTTAAAAAGAGTTTTTCTGCCTCTGAGTCTATTTTAATCAGATCTAATTAACGCGTACGATTAATGCGTTAAACATTTTAATCGCAATTTTTTAAGGCGTTAATCGCACTCGTTAACGCGATTAAATCAACAGCCCTAGATAAAACCCATAGTTTTTCTATACGGTACCCATATTTCAGTAAACTTATAAACTTGTTTTAGGCCTAAACTTTTAACTTTTTTGATTATGGTAAAGACGAAAGCCATTTCTTTTACAATAAAACTTTGACATGGTAAAGACAAAACCCAATTTCTTTTACAATAAAACTTTGACTTTGTTATCCTGGTGATCTGCTACTCACCAAAACGACTTTAAAAAAAGTTTTCATGACTTTATCGTTCATAAAATAGCTGGCAAATACGAGCCTAAAATGGACTTTAGTTGAGGTCAACACAGCTAAAAATGCGTTGGTCGCTGGGGCTCCGCTCCAGACCCCGCTGGGGGAGCTTACGACGCTCCCCCAGAACCCCTAGTCGGTATGGACTTCGTGCCTTCGGCACTCGCAGCTTCGCGCCCTCGGCGTTTTCCAGCAAAAAGTCAGACCCGGCAACTTTTCCAAACCACTTTCAGCCCTGGAAGAAGGAGGAGGACGACACTAAACATCTTTGCAATGGCAGCGTCGTTAAACGACAACAATGCATCATAAGTTGTGGGGTGCGGTGGTGTAGGGGATATGTTCGTCGCCTTGCATCCTGACGGACGGTTGCAGGTTCGAATCCATCTCAAGACACCGCGTAGGGATATTAAGCAGTCCTTCACTCGCGATTGCTCGGGCGCTTCGGCGTGAAACTCCGATGCAGTGTCCGCGCTGTAGTCGGGAGCGCCTATGGGTAGATAACTTGAAGTGTATCTATGTGTGTATGTATGCGCACTTGTTATAGCGCCCCTTCAAGCTCGCTACTCAGAGGCGCTCCCGACTACAGAGCGGACACTGCATCGGAGTTTCACGCCGAAGCGCTGAGCAATTGCGAGTGCATGAAGGACTTGTCCAAGGTCCCTACGCGGCGACTTGAGGTGGATTCGAATCTTCCGGCTTCAAGGCAACGACGCCACCGCTACACCACCGCGTCCCACAAAGTGGCGCTATAGAAATGGATAGATAAATGAATATATAGTTTACCTGCATCATGGCGCTGATATTATCTCTGTCGGTGAGTATTTCGCTGAGTGTCTTCGTGCCGAGGATGTTCCTGAGCGTCGTCTGGGCAAGCAGCTGAGTGGATCGAGCGGCGTTCTCGACGTTGATGACGGAGATCATCGGGTTCGAGATGCGGTAGTAGACGACAGCGTCAACGGCCACAGTCACCGAATCCTTCGTCAGGATCTAAGCGATATGTACACAAGACATCCATGGATACATCGTCCACCGTATTATGTACACAAGACATCCATGGATACATCGTCCACCGTATTATGTTCACAAGACATCCATGGATACATCGTCCACCGTATTATGTACACAAGACATCCATGGATACATCGTCCACCGTATTATGTTCACAAGACATCCATGGATACACATCCACTGCATTATGTACACAAGACATCCATGGATAATTGTATTATGTACACAAGACATCCATGGATACATCATCCATCGTATTATGTACCCAAGACATCCATGGATACATCATCCACCGTATTATGTACCCAAGACATCCATGGATACATCATCCACCGTATTATGTACCCAAGACATCCATGGATACATCATCCACCGTATTATGTACCCAAGACATCCATGGATACATCATCCACCGTATTATGTACACAAGACATCCATGGATACATCATCCACCGTATTATGTACACAAGACATCCATGGATACATCATCCACCGTATTATGTACACAAGACATCCATGGATACATCATCCACCGTATTATGTACACAAGACATCCAGGGATACATCATCCATCGTATTATGTACACAAGACATCCATTGATACATCATCCATCGTATTATGTACACAAGACATCCATGGATACATCATCCACCGTATTATGTACACAAGACATCCAGGGATACATCATCCACCGTATTATGTACACAAGACATCCAGGGATACATCATCCATCGTATTATGTACACAAGACATCCACGGATACATCCATACATCCACCGTTGTTGATGAAAAAACGAATTTAGGCCGCCATTTTCCAAGATGGCGGCTCGAGCACAGCACGGATTCATGGGGACTTTGGTATTTTAGTCAGTGGGATACACTTAACAACTCTGCCAAGTCTCAACTTCCTGCTTATTTTCTGAGTCGATTGGGGGTTTTTATGCTAAAATTCTTCTACTGTAACTATTAAGGATCATCTGGCAATATTAAGTTCATTTAATGACGATTATTTTAGATGTGACTTAATAAAATCACATTTTTGCTTTTTTTGCTGCGTTATTTTTTTTAATCGTCAAAAAACAGTGGGTAGTCTCACTAAAAGTGGTATAGCTGTTGTTCTGCTTGAAATATGTTGGTGAAATTTGGCCATTGGACGTATAATGTGAATTGCCTTTAAGTCTGTCAAATTTCATTTAAAAATTCTTACTTCTGGTCAAGATATTGGCACAAAACCTTAGGGATTACTTTTTATGGCCCACCCTGTATATAGAAAAACTGAAAGGAAGCGAAGTTCAGTTGCAGCTGATGTTCGAAATGTTTTCCTTGTTCACGGACACACAACTGTATAGAGAGGTAGTAGTGTATTAGTTGTCCCGGGAGATACCCAGCTTCATATCCTGCAGCTGTGGTCGCCCAACAGCCCAGACCTCAATCGGGAGTGTACTGGAGATTGAGATGCGCGTTTCTCGTTCCCGTATTCATGACGTCGTAAACCTTAATATACCTACAGGTACACGGCGCGTATTATTGAAGAGTAGCAGCTGTTTGACCACGTGATCATCGACCGGACCAATAAACGGTGACGTCTACGTCTACGGTCGTCTTTCCGTTAACAAGGAAACAGTTGCTGTTGTTGTTGTTGTTGACTTGCTGTTGTTGTTGCTGTTGACTTGTTGTTGTTGCTGCTGCTGCTGCTGCTGCTGTTGTTGTTTTGTCAGTTGTCGTTTGTTTCAATTCATCGCAACTCTGTGTAGGTATGATTCGCTGGATATCTTTGCATTGCTTTTATGCTGCAGTCATTTCCCGATTATATAAGCATATATACATGTACCGTACTATAGCGATACCTTTTCTCTCGTAGATAGATAGATAGATATTCGTTTAATTCGTGAAAAACGTCCAGGTTGACACACCGCCGCAGCCTGGTTAACATAATCTGATTGGAAGGGGGATCCGGGCCCACGCGTGGATTCATCATAGAAACACAAATCATAGACTGATGGTTGGGTGGACAGGCTGCATGCATCTTACTTTGCGTATTAATAGTCTCTTCTAGAATAGAGTGAATGATAAAAGCAGACGCCTTATAAGCATGTTAGCTTTTTGTAAGCATATCCTTTTATCTCTGCAGTCGGGCGGCAGTTCCTGCAAAGGTCTCAGTATGATGCACGGACGACCGCACTTTGTTTTATTTAGCCCACAACGTACTGAGATAATTCAATGTAAACCGTATCTTCGCGGCCACATTTTTATGCTCCAGCAGGGACACCCTGTAGTCTAGGAGCAATACATGAGATTTATAGTTTCCTGTGTATACGCTGATTTCAGGCTATAACATCTCCCATATATATATATATATATATATATATATATATATTCATGACATCGTAATATATACATATATATATATATTGTATACATGTATATAGGGTCGCCGTGTTTAATGGTTGTGTTGTTGGTCCATATAATAATTATGGACACACAGCAGTTCGGTTACTGAAGACACAAGTGGATGACAGTGCTGGACATACATGCGGCGGATATACGCGTTGCACCTGCTGTCCGTCCGTTCACCTGTCTCATCTTCAATTGATGGCGCCATCGATAGACACTTTACCATTAAGCATAGGGGAAGACTTGGTCCGAACATTGGGGGGGGGGTGGACGAGCGGCCGAAAAACGATCGCCGAGGCGGGAAGCGCCGAGCAGGAAAAGGAGTTTGTGCCACCTTCCTAAATGTCGAATGTTTTTATTTTTCATGCTGCAATTGTGGCATTTTAGGCTGTCATCTTAACAAAATTGCTCATTTTTACAGTGCCGATAGTCCTGGTTTAGGACTTCAAAAGTGCCCTCCCCATTGTTGAAATGTTTTGAATTTCCACAATGCAATGGTATAGGCCTAACATTTTAGGCTGTCATTTTTAACTAAATTGCTCATCATTTGAGTGCTAATCATCCTAATTTAAGACTTCAGAGTTTCCCCTCATTGTTTTATGTTTTTAAATTTCTGCACTGTAATGGAAACATTTTAGGATGTGATCTCAATAAAATTTCTCATTATTTCATTGCTGAATGACATGGCTTAAGACTTTCATGAATGTCACCTCGACATTGTTTAGATGTTTTAATTTCCATATTTTAATTGTAGGAATTTAAGCTGTCATCTTAATAAAAATTACTCAGTTTCCAATGCTGATAGCTAGTCAAGGTTTAATTCTTAAGAGTGTCGCATCTCAATTGTTTGGATTTCCACACTGTAATCGTAGCTTTTCTAACTGTCATCTTCGCAAAATCATTCATGATTTCAGTGCTCAGTGACATGGCTTAAGACTTCAATATAATTATGACTCCTCTCATTGTTTAAAATATTTTCAATTTGCAAACTGTAATGATAGCACTTTAGGCTGTCATCGTAACAAAATTGATAATTATGGATAAACAGTAAAGATAGCACGGTAGAAATTTATAATGATATTTCTGAAATATTGGGGGATATATATACACTGTGTCCCATAAAAAAACACACCAAAAAACTTTTCAAAAATCTTCTTTAAAACCAAGCCTATTGTAATAAAAGTTTGTACGTTGTTTCTCAAATAATTTTGCCACAAAATATTTAACATTTTACTTACTCACAGAAGTGGTTGCTGTTAGAGGCAGTGACGCAGACTATAGGCGACTAGGCGTGTTTGGAAACATTTTAACTTAGAATTAAAATGGTTTTCAGCAGCGAAGATAAAATTTTTATTAAGAATTTAGTATTGTTGAAGGGTTACAGTAGTCGTCGGTTGATAAAAGAGTTCCCGCAAAAGGGTTGGAATAAAAATGGCCTCGATGTACTGCTGCGAAAGATTCGAAAAACGGCCAGCGTGGATCGTCAGCCCGGCAGCGGACGACCACGTTCGGTGCGCACACCAGAGAACATTGATGCAGTAAACGATCTTGTGCTAAGCCAGGAGGGCGCACCACAAACTCACAGAACAATTCGCCAGATTCAAAGAGAAATTGGAATGAGTAGGGGAACAGTGTATAGAGTAATACATGATGACCTTCAGCTGAAGTGTCTGAAAAAACGCCGTGCCCAACTGTTATCAACATGCAACACAAATTCACGCTTGGAACGATGCAAGCAACTTCTTAGGAAGTTTCCCGAGCATATAGTCCATTTCATCTGGTTTACTGACGAGAAGCTGTTTACAGTGGCGCCTCCAATCAACGCTCAGAACGATCGTCTCTACGTATCCACGACAACACTGAAGCGCAACGTTGACGCCAATCGCCTACTGCGGACCCGCCCGACTTTCAGCCGCTCACTGATGGTCTCCGTCGCCGTCTCGAAGCTCGGGTGCACGGAATTGTTCTTCGTGGAACCTGGGGTGAAGGTCAACGGCGAATATTACAGGAATATCCTGTTGATGGAGCAGATGTTGCCAGCGATCAGGAGGATGTCAAGCGACTTGTTCATTCTCCAGCAGGACAGCGCCCCAGCACATCGCGCAAAGGACACCATTGCGTTGCTGCGACGTGAAACACCAAGCTTCATTGGACCGGAACTCTGGCCAGCAAATTCACCAGACCTCAATCCTGTTGACTACAGAATTTGGGGTCTAATGCAGGAACGCGTCTACCAGACAGCAATACGGGACATCGACGAGTTGAAGGAGCGCCTGATCGTTGTGTGGGCACAGTTGAAGCAGAGTGTCATTGACAAAGCTATTGAACAGTGGCGGCCAAGGCTGAGAGCCTGCGTTCAAGCGAAGGGACATCACTTCGAACATCTTCTTAAATGAAACATTATTTTTTCTTATTTAACATGAGACTTACATGCGTTTCATGACAAAGGTTTTTGGTGTTTTTTATGGGGCACAGTATTAGATTTACATGCGTTTCATGACAAAGGTTTTTGGTGTGTTTTTTTATGGGACACAGTGTGTATATATATATATATATATATATATATATATATATATATATATATACCCTCGTCGTTCCATAATACTGACGGTGTGCAACCAATGTACTTTATAGCATTTTGCACAGCCTCAGCATATAAGGACGAGTGGGTTTAGTTATACCCGCGTCGTTCCATAATACTGACGGTGTGCAACCAATGTACTTTATAGCATTTTGCACAGCCTCAGCATATAAGGACGAGTGGGTTTAGTTATACCCGCGTCGTTCCATAATACTGACGGTGTGCAACCAATGTACTTTATAGCATTTTGCACAGCCTCAGCATATAAGGACGAGTGGGTTTAGTTATACCCGCGTCGTTCCATAATACTGACGGTGTGCAACCAATGTACTTTATAGCATTTTGCACAGCCTCAGCATATAAGGACGAGTGGGTTTAGTTATACCCGCGTCGTTCCATAATACTGACGGTGTGCAACCAATGTACTTTATAGCATTTTGCACAGCCTCAGCATATAAGGACGAGTGGGTTTAGTTATACCCGCGTCGTTCCATAATACTGACGGTGTGCAACCAATGTACTCATTATTGCTATGTTAGACATAGGGGGCGCAAGTGCCGAAGAGATTCGACTTGTTGATTTATGTTCGACGGGGTCATCTAAAAACAGCTGGGGGGCTACTTTTGACCCGGCAGAAGTCACAGTTTTAACCACCCGTCCAGTGGTCAGCGTTCTCTATGTTTGAGGTTATCTCTCAGCTGATAAATTTTTTCCAGGTTTCTCAGATATATTCAAAGGCGTGAATTGAATGCAGGATTGAAATAGAAATAAACTCGTTTCTGTCTGGATCGAATGGCAAGATGGTCCGCTTATAGTGTGAGATAAATGGGATTGAACGAAGTCGTTGCGAAAAAATTCAATTTGGGAACAAGCCCTCTTCGCCCCATCCGCTCTGACATTTAATGCATGGCCACGTGTTGAATTATAGACTAACATCAACGGTTGCAGAAGTTCCTCTGTGATTCACATGATGTGATTCACATGATGTGATTCCCATGATGTGATTCACATGATATGATTCACATGATGTAATTCACATGATGTGATTCACATGATGTGGTGATTCACATGATGTAATTCACATGATGTGATTCACATGATGTGATTCACATGATGTGATTCACATGATGTGACTCACATGCATTTTTCATGATTTTGCTTCGACGTCTGACGAGATGTTACTTTTGAGTCCATCTATTCTATATAGAAAACATTTTCTTGTAATGTTACACCAAATACGTGACATTCACTCCGACCGAATAGAATATGGTGAAAGCAGTTTTTATGTCTCGTTGCATATGCCATATATAAATTATATATGCTGCATATATATATACATTATATATACATATATAAATGATATACATTATTATACATATTAATATATACGGTAGTCACGAACTGAAGCAGCGTGATGGTGACAACGTCGACAGTATAATTGGCGAACGAGAACCATGGCATAGCGCATCAGATGTGCAATCACGATCTCACGCCTGCTATAAAAATCGTGCAGAGATCTGATTCTTGGTGCACTATAAGATGTTGCTGCACGTCATCTTAAGACTTTCGTACTTCGTTATCTTGGTTCCTCGCGACTGCATGCGTGGGAGAGCCTGTGATCGGCAGATTGTACTGTGATTGTAATTCCGTTAATAGAACAGATTAGAATATTAAGGAGCAGAATAGAATAACACATAGAGTATATATAGCACACTAGGATCCCTGTGTGACCAACTGTGTCGGTTTCCTCTGGAGGTCGGGCCTCGATTATCTTTGAGTTTACATGCAGCACATGGCAGACAATCACTAATGGCATGCAATCGTGTCACTTATAGTCAACACCTATCACAATTTCATTTAGGCCTGCGGATAATAATTCGTTTAGGGTTAGGGTTCAGATGCCTGTCTTTCATCGTATAATTAAAGTTTCAATGTTCACATACAGTGACTTACCTCTGTGTACATGTACAATTGTACATGTATAATAGGCCGAATGTCCTGCAGGTATTTCACTGGTACAAGGTTTCAATGTTCCCAGTGATTTACCTCTGGTTGGTAGGCCTACTTCCTGGTCTTTCCCCTTGTACCTCTAAAGTTTCAATGTTCCGAATGGCTTACCTCTGGCTATAAGTATAATACTTCCTGGTCTTTCATTGTTACCTCTAAAGTTTCCATGTACCTTGTTGTGGCTAATTACCTCTGGGTTGTACGCCTATACTTGCTGTGTGCGAACGTCTTACCTCTTGAGGTGGGACATCGAAGGAAACCGTCCTGAGATCGACCTTCACGAATTGATCGGTGCAAGGTACAATGAAGAAAAGGCCTTCGAACAGAAAAACAAACACAAAACACAAACATAATATTAATTATATGTACAAATGCACAATCATCACAATTTTTATATAGGCCTATTTATTCTCTTGGTTTTTTAAATATAATCTAATCAGATCAACTCAACGCCATTAGGCTCTCGAACCTGACTCATTAATCAAATCTAATCTGATTCATCGAATCTTATGATTTATGTAGCGCCCTTGTAAAATGTTTAGGACATCAGTCATCGGTTATATGTGTACAGTCGTGATCAAAATTCATGATTCTTTGAAAAATGTAGTCTATATAATTCTATATAGAGAGCTTATATACAATTTTATACATATATATAACTCGTACGCACACTTGTAGGTGCTTTATACATATTATATATATATTATATATATATATATGTATAAATATGTATTTATGTATGTATATATATATAACGTAGGCTATAGTGTATTATATATATATATATATATATATATATATATATATATATATATATATGTAGTCTGCATTATTCAACAGTATACATCTAGCTTCACTTGTTCTTATCGCAATATAATCCTTTTCTGAGTTTCTTCTTGAAGTGTGATGCTTTACAAATTTCAGATTACGATTACAATTACGAAAGCAAGGTCGAAACACGATCTACACATGAAAAAAACGAGAATTCTTGGTTGGTATGCATGTTGAAAGAGATGCGTCTTGCGAGTCTCGGCCCTGAATGACATCAAAGACAGATTGAAGTGAACTGGAAAGCAGGCGGCGACCTTCAAAGCTCCAGTCGAGCGACCGATAAATCCCAAGAGTCCATTGTTGCTCGGGTGCGTATGCAGCTGTGCATAGCAAGCCATGGCAGCAGCAACAGTAGCCGATCCATTGATCGAACATATGAAGCCGACATAAATCGACCGTGCCATGGCTGCTGGAATCTTAAGTGCTTTGCGAACTATGTAGGACTTATTCTGTTCGAGGCAGGTTTTGAATCGGATTCTTTGATCATGTTATAATTTAGGACTGGAAGAACAACGAAACTTCGCCAATGCTTTGGCAGTGCCAGCCCCAAGCCTGGAGAAAAGAGGAGGGCGGCACTAATCATCCTTGATAATATATGACACGGTGTCGGCATTTCCACAACAGCAAGAAGCAGGAAGAACAATGCATCTCCATAACAGCAAGAAGCAGGAAGAACAATGCATTTCCATAACGGCAAGAAGCAGGAAGAACAATGCATTTTCACGACAGCAAGAAGCAGGAAGAACAATGCATTTCCACAACAACAAGAAGCAGGAAGAACAATGCGACACGATCTTGAACTCTCCGACATGCTGCGGCGTATAGGCTACGTCAGTCGAAACAAAGGGCTTTTGTTGAGTATACATGTAGTGCTTTGTCCTAATGTGTATCGCGGATTTCATGATGCACAAGATAATCGGCCGAATCCATCGATCCATTCGGTCATCTTTCAAACTAGGACACGAATACGAGAAGTGACGATTATAATTATTGGCTGGAGGGAACTGCTCGGGTTTAGAACCATCAGTCCTACATTTGATCGGGAGTTGGATTCAGTTGTTGCATGATTATTGATTAGTTATTCAAAGATATAACGAATGTAACATGGCAGGACTAAATACCATATGGAAAACCAAACAAATCAGTTACCGTATAAGACAAAATTAAACATCTTAAAAGCGTGTGTGTTTAGCACCGCTCTGTATGCCTGTGAAGCACGGACAATTAAAAAGGCGGACCAGGACAAAATACTTGCATTTGAAATGTACTGTTATAGGAGGATACTACACCTGAATTGGACAATGAAAGTGACAAATCTCAAATCTGGAGGTCAGAAGAAGACTAAAGATAGATCTAAAGGAATTCAGATCTAATGCAAACAGTGATTAGAAGGAAACTGAATGTATTTGCTGCGAACACTGAAGAATTCGTTTTTAAATTGCATGAAATCCTGTAAGAAAAGCTATCATTCACAATTAACCATACACGCTTTGACTACTGATGCTGATAATTTCTGTTGAAAATGCTTTAAAAAGTCTTGCTTCTATTGCTTAAGATTCAATTATAAATGTATGGAACCAAGATGTACAACCAACTCGTACATTCATAATTAAATCTTATAAGAAGCCATAGACATCCACACGTGTGCACGCAGACACACACGCAGACACACACGCAGACACACACGCAGAGACACACGCAGACACACACGCAGACACACACGCAGAGACACACGCAGACACACACGCAGACACACACGCAGAGACACACGCAGACACACACGCAGACACACACGCAGACACACACGCAGAGACACACGCAGACACACACGCAGACACACACGCAGACACACACGCAGACACACACGCAGACACACACGCAGAGACACACGCAGACACACACGCAGACACACACGCAGAGACACACGCAGACACACACGCAGACACACACGCAGAGACACACGCAGACACACACGCAGACACACACGCAGAGACACACGCAGACACACACGCAGACACACACGCAGAGACACACGCAGACACACACGCAGACACACACGCAGAGACACACGCAGACACACACGCAGACACACACGCAGACACACACGCAGACACACACGCAGACACACACGCAGAGACACACGCAGACACACGCAGACACACACGCAGACACACACGCAGAGACACACGCAGACACACACGCAGAGACACACGCAGACACACACGCAGAGACACACTCAGACACACACCCAAGCGCACACAAATACACACACGCAAACACACACGCAGACACACACGCAGACCCTCACCCAGGCGCACACAAAGACACACGAGCAAGCACATACGCAGACATACACGACGTAAACACACACGCAAACACACACAAAGACACACACGCAAGCACACACGCAAGCACACATGCGCACAGACACGCACGCAAGCACACATGTAAACACACACAAAGACATGCGCACACGCAAACTCGCACATTGCGAAAGTTTCGAACGCACTCATAATCGGTGAAATTTACAACTGGAATAGACCTATATATAAGCTATGACATATTATATATATACATATATATTATTAGCAATGACCTATATATATATACATATATATAAGCAATGACCTATAGGCCTATCCCTGGCCAAACTGTAATTGGCAGAATTGGATTCTGCACAAATCAGAAAAAATGTTCCATCGATTTCCAATAGACTCTATAGTTGTTTAATCTGGGTCGTCGTCATCAGACCTGCACCTAGCACTCCCCCCCCATCCTAGCACTCCCCTCCCATCCACCCCCCCCATCCGCAGGCTGGAACCGACGACAGAGATTTCTATAGCGCTGTACATGCACTATAGGCTGCAGCGTCGTCATCCTGCCTCTGCCTCTGCAGCCTGCAACCATCAGTCGATGCTTCATTCTCATTTAAATATTTGATCTCTCCTCCTCCGCTCACCTGTCAATCTCTCTCTTTCCAGTCTCACAATCGCTAGCAATAAATTAATGTGACCAGGTCGTCGCACAAATTCTCTGCTTGACAACAGACCTTTTTTAACGTGCAGTTGTACACAAAGTGTGCAGTTCTAAATGGATTTGTTCAGTTGTAGAAGTACATCTGTACAGTTAAAACTAGGGGGAAAGGTAATTGTCATCCGATTGGAAGTAATATACCATGGATGATGGGAAAGGAAATAAGGGGTTGTGCAGTTCTAAACATTCCTTTAAAACAGCCCTGCTTGACAATATAATGTATTCTTCTGCAGTCAATCGCGTTTATTATGCGTTCCGTGTGGCAATTTAAGGTGCAAGCAACGAAAAGACGCATGCACAGAGACAACCCACATGTATGATCATCTGACAGTGCCTTATATGGTATCGGAACATCATGGCGACACTTGGTGTATAGTGTCGCCTAAATGCAGACATTTCACTTCGGTTTCAGCAAGCAATGTACAAGAAAACTGAGCTCTGCAAACACAGACACCTATACACACCAACGCACCAACACACACTCACGCACACACACACACACACACACACACACACACACACACACACACACACACACACCAACAAACACAGAAATGCACCCACACACACTCACGCGCATATGCAAACATTTATAATCTATGTAAAACACGTTCGTCTTTATCTATTTGCCTATGCTATTCCCACATTTATTTATTGATCTATCTGTTTAATATATATAATTATATATATATATATATATATAATGTCTTTATATATATGCATGTATATTTTGATCCGATGATTCATCCGCAAAGTACCTGCTATATAAGTATGCCTTATTCTAACGTTATTGTTGGACTGATTTGAGTATTCTCAAGTATAGGCTACTATCGTAGATTTGTGTCAAACAGCTCTAAGGCTGGAGCTAAGAAAAAGCCCCTATATAACTAAAGATAATAAGTATTTGCGAATCTGAATTTGATAATATTATTATCAGAGACTCTTTGCTCTGAACCACGCAATTTTTTTAGCTTTTTCAATCTTTGCTCCTTTGCTCTTATAAGAGTTTTTTTTTGCTAATAGGCCTATATATTTTTACTATTTTTTATTCACAGTTTGGTATCTATAGCCTGTGCTGGGTTACACTGATGCTATTTTACCCTTGAAGGCATCCATCGACTCTAATAGGCTTTTACGATTTTGCTTCAGTTTAACCGGTAAAACAAGTCTTAGTCATCGTAGTGTATTCGATTGAGCATTTGTATAGCGCCTATAGCAGAATGAAACGCTCAGAAGCGCTCTCAGTGCGCAAGGCCTCGCGAGAAAAAGCAGGTTTCGAGAAGACAGAAAGAAAGTAAAAGAAGGAAAATGCGGCATATATACAGTTTGGTTAAAGTGTGTTCCAAGTCAACTGACTCGATGTCTTTGAGGTGATAACTCAATTTCCTGGGTTAATTCCCTGAGTATTTGGACGTAGGCTACATGTAATGGGTTGCCGTATACATATAAAACGCTTGATGCATTTGAAGCGATCGTTCTATATCCCGGGCATGTAATTGTCAGTGGCGGCGCCAGGATTTTCGTTTTGGGGGGCTGGATTTTTTTAGTCATTTGGTCTTAAAAAGGTCCTTCTTCGTAGCCGCCAAACTCTGTCTGACAAATCTCGCGCGTACCTTTGCTTTCATCGGGGGGGGGGCTAAAGGGGGTTAATCGACAAAATATTTTATTTTTACATGGAAAAAAAATGGATGACCTTTTTAGGGACGGCTTAGCCCCCCTACTGGTAATTGTATCGCATGGCAAAAGTCTATATTGTATTAAAAATTTGCATCGTCGAGAACTATATATATATACGCCTTTTCCCTTTTGTTATAAGCCCTCCCAGCCATGGCAGTATCAGTATAAGACGACCTAATGAATTACATGTATATTTTCAATCAATCGATCAATCAATGATTTATTGTTCACCGAAGAAGAAAGCAAAAACATGATCGTTTGATGATGGAAGCTTTAGATTGAAATGAGCATGCATGCAGTGAACAATTGAAATCCTTAAGAACGAACGGTTCGTATATAAAATAATATAATTTATTTACAATCATTATGTGAAGAGGTGAATCAAGAGTAGCAATTTGTGATTGCATATTGCTGCATATAGGCCTATATGTATGTGAGTGCGTGTGTGCGCGCGTGTATGCACATTCGTTTGTGTGTGCGAACGTGTGTGTGTACAGTATCGTACACACGTATAAAATAATGTGCGCATGTATTTCCATTTACGTGTATGCGTTCATCAATACATAAGCACTTATATATATATATATATACAATACATGCATATATAGTGTATATATATAAATATATATATATATATTACTGAGGCTTTCGTGTGTTCTGCTGCGTGACATACTTAACACGAGAAACGTCTCTTTACAGAAGAATGGCGACGTTCATAAAAACTCCGTCCTTATATGAAAATAGGAATCGATCCCAGCATGCACCTTATTATTATATAGACGACGATGACCAGTGGCGTAGCCAAGGGGATTTCGGGGGTTAACCCCCCCACTGGCATGGGAAGAAAGGTTTTTAAAGGTTATTTATCCACTTAAATGAGAACAAACAAAACAATTGCTTGTAGTAACAATTGTTTTTCTTACTTTATTCCCTTTGTTACTTTATTCTCTTTTTATTTACAGTAATACTGTTGGGTTGGTGTCAGGAAGGGCAGGGCTTTTTTTAACGTGCAGTTCTACACTAAATGTGCAGTTCTAAATGGATTCGTGCAGTTGTAAAAGCACTTCCGTCACGTTCGGTGCAGTTAAAACTAGTAAAAATATGTCATTTTCCTCAGATGGGGAGTAATTTACCATGGAGGATGAGAAAGGAGAGAAGAGGATGTGCAGTTCTAAAAATTCCTTTAAAACAGCCCTGAGGAAGGGCATCCGGCCAGGCCATAACCCACCCCCGACCAATGAAAATCATAAATTCCTGGCTATACGCCACCAACGATGACGACCTCAAAAGCGCGTGCAGTGGCGTCGCCTGCCAACGAATTTCAGCGGGTCGCGTCAAGTCATCGAAGCTACTTAGCCGGTCGAAGAAATCAAATGTAAAGATATTGAAATTTTTTGGCATGCAGGTCATCAGCTATTATGTCAAGAGTAAGATAGGCAGTGAACTTCAAATGACACCGCAACCTATGGTGGCGCTGATACTTTCAAAGCAGCTTGGATGCAACAATTGCTATCATTATACAATATATATAATATATAATTATGTAAACATAATTATATTAAATTTTCCAAGTACATAACTATGTCTATTGACAGGCAAGTTGTAAAACCAGAGAATTTTCAAAATGTCTGAAGTGCTATAATAGGCAATTTGTCCGACTTTTAATCATTTTTTGTAACTTCTAAGATGACGTGGCATAATAGAGCTAATAATTATTCTGTGATGTTTAAACAGGTAGCCTATAATCATACTGCGACTTCAAATCCAATGTCAGACTTCGATTCTACTCTCCCAGGGATGACATTCTGGATTTTGAAAAAGTCAGATCCGGTCGAAAAAAAGGCTAGAAAAGGCTAGATTGACAATTTCTCTAAGAAATACATGAATTTTTCCATTTTTTCGGCTTGAAATTTCTCACGATCTTTTTTTAAGTCATTCGAAGATTAAAATTTGCTCTCTTTTCCTTCCCGATACAATTTCTGATGACCATTTTTAGTCTTTTGCTCTAAAATGTACAATGTTTGGTCCAAATTTTTTAAAAATCGATTTTTTCACGTCTTTTGGGGATTTTTACTTTAAAAAACCAAATTTGCATGTAAAAAAAGTCGGAAAACTCCGTGTGAAAAAGCTAGACCCTAACCAAAAACCTAGAAACCTAGACATGACCAAAAAAACCTAGATCCAGGTGGAAAAAGCTATGAGTGGCATCCCTGTACTCTTCGTTTCCTTGCAGGCAATATGTCAAATTTTCATCATAAGATTTCAACTATATAGGCTTATAGTTATATACGTTATACAGAAATAAATAACAATTTGACAAAATTCCCAAAAAATTTCAGGCATTTTATACGCAAAGTGGCTGCAGCTTTACAAATAGCCTCTAACATCATAGACAACGTCTGCATTATAATGATGCCACCAACCGCCTTTATACGAGCAGATTGAGTGAGCACGGCATGAGCCCTGACGTTTCTCCAAAAATCGCAGATGTTTTGCATAATTACGTTTGCGCCACAACCTTCCTCAGATAAATCGTTATAATAGAAACCATTGTTTTTGGACGAGAGACATAATGGATCCGTCCGTCATTTGGAAGAAAGAGGAGTGGGAAGAAATGCGAAACGAAGAGAAAGGAAAAGAAGTGGGAAGAAGAAAGGAGAAGAAAAGGGAGAAGACAAAAGGTATGAAACGAGGACCGATGAGAAGATTAGGATTTTAAAAAAGCAGAAGGGTAGGGAAGAAGTATAAGAGAAGGAAGTCTTAATGAAATGAAGATAAGAGTTATTTTCTTCATACGAAGATAAGCATAAAATCAGTTACACATATACTAATACTCCAAGAGGAATCTGAGCATAAAAACAGATAAAGTGATAGCAGCGGAGCCGAATTCGAACCAAAAACATAGGCAAAGATTATCCGACAGCTCACTTCGATGAAGCAACACTGAAACAGACAGAGACAGATACATCAAAGTCAAAATTGCAGCATGCGTTCATGATATCCAGTCCTAGTGCGCATCCATGCGTCTGAAATTAAATGCCACGAAAACAGAGCTCATTTGGTTTGACCGTCAAAGTGGACGAAACGACAATAAATTAATGAAAACTCTTGACCTCGATACCAACTGCTCTATTCCACTATCTGACGTGATTCGTGACCTTGGTGTGCTACTTGACAGCAGTTTAAAGATGAACCAACATATATCTTCTGTAGCCAGAGCATGCTTCTTCCACCTTCGTCGAATTCGACAGGTGAAACGTTCACTGAATGAAACCTGCCTTCGTATTCTCACTCAAGCCCTCGTCATCTCTCGTCTCGACTACTGCAACTCTGTCCTATCTGGTCTTCCATCATCAACACTTCAACCCCTGTCTTCAGTTCTACACACGGCCGCTCGCCTGATAAAAGGAATTGGTCCCAGAGACCACATTACATCTACACTGAAACAACTACACTGGCTTCCCATCCGTGCTCGTATTTCCTTCAAAATCTCCCTCCTGATGTACCATATCTACTCCGGAAACTCTCCTTCATACATGGCATCCATGGTCACGTCATGCTCCGCCTCCAATTCTAGAAGACTTCGATCATCGTCGCGAAGTGACTTTGCTACACTTCGTACAAACCGAAAGTTTGGAAATCGTGCTTTCGGAGTCTCAGGACCAACAGAATGGAATGGTCTCCCAATTTCCATTCGTCAGTGCACATCTGTTGTGGAGTTTAAATCTAGATTAAAAACTCATTTATTCTCATTATATTATGACTAAATCTGTAGTGAAGCGCGCTCTTGTGCAAGACTTTGTTTTGTTAAAGCGCGGTATAAATGTTCAATTGTATTGTATTGTATTGTATAGAAAAGAAGACATATTCGGAACCAGGCGACTGTTCGACAGCCATGGAACCCCCTTGTCGTTGTCGTTGTCGGCAGCGGCGGCGCCAGGCCTGGCACTGCTTGAATGCCAAAGCGCAGACCGTGAAATCATCTCGGCCGCGCTTTCAATTTAACCTCTGACACGGGCAATGGCTCTCTCGTCACGCTTCCTTAATTATTCACGTCCTTATTGATTGCAAAAGACTGCAGAGAAAGGAAAGCACGGCACCGCCGTTGCTCTTTATGCCATCACCGACTATATATATATATTTATATATATATATATATATATATATATATATATATATATATATATTCCTCCCTCATACAATTCTCCCTATATTTCACTCGTCTATTCTCGATCTCGGCTCCGCGTTCGAATGGTAGAATTTAATGCGCGCCTTCATGCGTGGTTGCATCCCAGAAGGCACCGCGTTTCCGTCGAAGCCAATCATGTGATCTGGCTATTATTCACGTCTGTTTATTATAATTCCAAGTAAGCGCTTATAAACAACAGGCGCTGCATGGTCTGTCTGGTACGCAGTCAATTTTTTTTGCACGAACCTTTATTATTATCATTTTATGTAGCTCCTTAAGTTGTGTTGATGCTCTGAATAAAATCCGCATATCAGGAGTATTTATTAAAGAGATAATAGGAAGGCAGTCGCAGCATGTATATGCCTAGTATTTATACGCACAGCATCAACACAAAATATCAAATGTTTTAAGTTGTTCATGAATCTGTGCTAAAATCACTGCAGATTGACCTGAAACGCTTGAGATCTTAATGATATTCAGCAGCCAATAATTATAATAGATCAGATGTCTTAAAAATTCAAAAATAATTCAATCAAATCGTGCAAGTCAGATAGAGGGGCAATGGTCTCCGTATATGTTATTTCTTTCTTTCGCACATCATATATCTGACATGATTGAGAAGAAATCTCATGATTTCATGTTGCAAAATTGCGAAAAGTTAATAATCGAAAGGCTTGTTTCACAACACAAGTGCCACACTGCAAACTAAATGATGCGAATTGCGAAACAAAACAATAATTAAATCATATAGAATACATAAACATAGAATATTTCTTTCAGGTCTTGTATCGCAGCTAAGAGTGAAGAGCTTATATAATAGCGCAATAATTCGCCGACTTTAGCGTCCTCTTGGACGCTGTGACTGGGTCCACCGAGACTGTGCTGTCATCCAGACCGTTCCACAAGTCTACAACTCTAGCACTAAAGAATTTCTGTCCTATATTTCTTTCGGCTTCTTAAACAATTTTTACTTTCGACCACGAGTTGCTTTGTTTGGTGCTGATTCAAAGAACCTCTACCAATTGTAGGCCTACTGCTTCTTTTCCTGCGATGTATGTATATGTATATGCTTAAATTAGATCTAGGGGAAGTGGGGGCAAGTTGGAAGGGTTAGCGCAACAACCATCTTAATTTGCCCACACCCAACTTGCCCTGGCTCACCATACTCTGCTTCTCCTCCTCTCCGGTCTTACCATTCACATTGGCGAAGTGGTTAACTCCTTTTTCGACTAACTGCATGAGCGGTCGACGAAATACGCTTGTTCTCTTTCTTCGCCACACGTTTGTCTTCCTGCTAACTTACTTACTTACTTAGTTGCCTGCTTACTTACTTGCTTACTTAGTTGCTCACTTTCTTGGAAATTGTGTTGTATCATTGTCTCATCTATACTCCTATCTTGCCTTTTTGATTCATATCTGGTAGCATCAATATGCAACTCTCTTTATCCTAAAATCTAAAATCTGAAGCTGGCTGAATATACTACCTAATTATTTTTGGACTATTTTGTTGTC
>OX457037.1:51686406-51731406 GCA_949752735.1 Lumbricus terrestris
AAATATCAACCCTACCATCCAATGCGTCTACAAACAACGACATCCCTCGGGGTCAATATCACAACGGCGTATGATTGATAGATCGCTCGTTAGATTCTAATCCCCGTAATGCAAACCTTCCATGCCTTCTTCCTCCTCGTCCATCGTCCCACGCCCCCTCGCCCGGTTAGAGTTGCACTAGCGACCGGTGACTTGTCGACAATAATTGAGGCCTAGTCGGTCGGTCATAATCATCGCCATCAAAGACGTCATCAGTTACGTCATTACGCCATTTGTCGTCTGTCTGTCTGTCTGCGCATGTCGCTGTCTTCGTTGGTGGAAGAGGAGCCAGTGCTTTTCTCCATCGATCGGTGAGGGAGATTAGAAATGTTCTGCCTCTTCGTACAGTCCTCTGTTTATTATAGTTCTAAGGTATACACAGTACACTACCCAATACACATCGTCATTTCGTCATTAGAGACTGCTGACTCCATTCAAGCTCTTCCATATAAACATCTCTACAAACAAAACTCTTCAATTCGCCCGATGCACCAGAGTTGCAACTGAACGCATAGGTGAAAATTTCCACTCTAGCGTCTAGAAGCAATGCTATCCGACCCAATTATGCATCTGCTATCATGGACAGGTGTGAACCCCTACCCTGTAGACCGGCTAACGAAGTATACACTCTAGTATCATATAGTGCCATCGAATTCAATCTAGGGAAGGGGTAAGGGGAGGGGAATGGAGGTAGGGTGGTACATAGGAACGTAGGGAGGGAGGCAGAGAAGGGAGGTAGGAAGGGAAGGTTGGGCAGTCTTTTCAGCCACAGCAAAGCGTGGCCGGGTACAGCTAGTATATTATAAATGTTCGTATATTGTAAACATCAACTCAGAACTGTTATCGTTATGCTGAATTTTTCTGTGGAGTCATTCCTGTGAAGCTATGCCCACATATAGACTAGAGATGCCTGTAGAGTGTAGATCAAACACTGGTCAATTCTTACACTGTGCTATCATTGTTCGGTGAAATAAAGATTGATAAAAGTCCACATTTATAGACCTATAAGTGCAGTTTGAGTTGACGTCGTACAGTCGTAGACTATAATATTATAGCCTATGCTATATGTGGCGGTCACAGGACTCTAGCTTTGGCGCTGCGTATCCACTGTCCAGTGTGTCCACGCTATAAACGGTGTAATGAGATATTCAACGCGATAGAGTCTTCGTCGCAGGCACGTCTCCCAGTCGTATAAAAACCTGCGTCATAACACAAAGGACGCTCTGTCTCAATCGAAATTCTATGCTTAGTTTCTCCTTGTTGTGACACGAACGACCTTTAAACTGCACTTCGCCAGAGTAGATTGCTTCGTGGCAAACATTCATTCACTCTATAACAAGTGGATGGATTCTGGTAGACCACCATATAAATAGTCTACGGCAGTGGACCACGATGATCCATAATCCGGGTTATAGGTGCATGTGGCCATACCTTCAATAATAATATTATTGCGTGAACCGCTTTCATACTTGAGCTCAGGGCCGCATTAAGGTGGGAGCTAAAGGTGTTTGCAGCACCTGTATGGGCCCGCAGTAATGAGGGGCACGCACGGAGCCGGATTAATAAATGTGGTGACCCTGTTCATGTTCAGAAAAATGGCCCCAAAAATCACAACAAAAGGACACATGAAATTTTATTGTGACGCCATATCTTTGCTTTTAACACACTATTATAACGCCACTGATTTTATCGGACATGATGATGCTAAATTATCAACTTTTCTGTGGAATTCGTATTGTAACGACTGCTTTATACCATTATGACCACATCTTCTTGATCTAGAACACTTTTGCTATCTCATTATAGCTACACGTATGCAGACCAATAAGAGTCACTGTTACGTTGTTAGAATAACGGCAAATAGGCCAACCGTATATATTATGACGATCCATCTTTATTCTACAAGCACTACTGTCACGTCATTAGCTTTGTAATAAACATGTTCCTGACTTGCTGTAAAGACAATGGCTTTGTTACATGGACTTTTTGCTAATTTTTATGACATGATTTTAGGACATAGCATGCTGAACACGCCTTAATCCATCTCTGTGCCCTCTATAGCAAATATATACATGGCGAACCGGTGGGTTCTCAGAGGAGGGCATTGGATGGCAATCACAGCACCCGCACTAACCTTAATGCGGCCCTGCTTGGGCTACCTTAGCTGGACCGACTGTATGGGTCATGCATATGAGACCATATAGTATACACTAAGCTGGACCGTTCGAACATGCGTCGAAGTAATAGTATTTTATATATATTAGTGTGTCCCACGAAAGCATGGGGGGAAAAGTTTTGATGAAACTTTTGATGCAGTCCCTCTAAAAAGTTTCTTTATGGTCCCATAAGAACACCCTCCAAATTTTATGACATTCCTGAATGATTTAGAGGTCGCTCAAGGTCACAGAATTAATGTAATTTCTTTTATATTGAGCATGAAATATATAAGTTTGAAAATTTTCGGAAAGCCGCACTTTGGTTTCGTAATAACACGCTTAGCTGTGTAAGAATACTATCAAATAGTAGAATCTACGAACATGTGATCTTATTTCATATGTGAATAATGTTTTGAGCAAGAATAAGACAGAAAACAGCAGAATCAAGATTGCTTGACCTCACTGCGCATTTTGCAATAGTTCCACACAACGATTCCAATAACATTTTTATTATTAGGGCCTACAGTTTGACGTTTGAGAAATAGTTGTAACCTTGACACGTGGCCAGGCAGTCTGCTAGTAAATAGCTATCTTGGTTATTGATGTTTGAATTGCGGGTACCTGCTGATTTTTGTTGTTGTAGAAAGATCATGCTTAATTATGAATATTGTGGTATAGGCTAATACATTTCTTACATTCTTCATAGCAATAGTCCCACTTTGTTATGGGCCAACTCAATTACGCTGCAGCACTGCTTGTTATTATTTTCGCGGCAATGTCAAAGTTTACCTCGACGCGTAGTACTGACCTTGTTTGGTTGATTGGACATCCCCGTAACACTATGACAGGGGCTCGCCTCCCATCCGCTCGTGATGTTATGAGAAACTTTCTGTACTTTCACCGCAAGCAGAAATTCACAGTTCCACAGAGTGCACAGCAAGTTTATGATCAGCTGCTACCATTCTGGAATAAGTCAAGACTGACCGTACGACACAAACCAGACATTATTGAGAAGATTAAAGACCTCTACTGCCAGCATGCAGTTTTGAGGAAAAATCGCTCAAGGAATAATGCCAAGGATCAGCAGAACCAAAAGGAGTATACCGAAAAACTGGATAGTCTTTTTGACATCAGTCATGCTAACTCTGATAAGCTGATAAAGAATGAGGAAGACCGTCAGTTTCTAAAACTGCAGCAAGCATCTAGAACTGGATGCATTGGGTCTGTTGACAGAAAAACATTTCATCGTGAAAAACGATCAGCTGCGCGCAAAGAAAAATTTCTCAAACGACAAGCCGCTGCAGCCATAGGGGTTGAAGAGGGTGAACCGGATGCATCGGAATCGAATGCGTGGCTGTCAACCATCAGTTCCTCTGATGATGAAGACAAAGAATCTACAGAAGAATTCATTGTCAAACGTCCGAGTAGCAGCGTGAATAAACTGAGTAACGATGCTAAGCGCAGGAATGTGATGACTCAAAAAGTATCTGCCATATTAGATAGAACAAACACAAGTATTCGTACGTCAACGATGATCTTAGCTTCTCTAGTCAACGAAATATCCAGCTCAACATCTTCAGCAGTGCTTTCGAAGAGTAGTATTCATCGTCAACGACAGCATTTTCGCAGTGAAACTGCCAAGCAAAGCAAGGATAACTTTAGAGCCTGCAAATCTGTCGTGCACTGGGATGGCAAGCTGCTACCCGACATCACTGGAGTAAAAATTGGCAAAGTAGACAGACTGTCTGTCCTGACTTCTTCTCTGGTTGATGGAAGTACTAAACTTCTGGGTGTGCCAAAGTTGGCCGCTGGCTCAGGACAGGCAGTAGCGGTGGCTGTTCTGGATCTTTTGAAGTCATGGCAGTGCGATACATTTGTAATCGGCATGTGCTTTGACACAACAGCCTCAAATACCGGTAGGATAAATGGAGCTTGCACCCTTCTAGAGAAGGCAATTGGTCGTAATCTGCTTTGGATGGCCTGTCGACATCATATGTTTGAAGTCTTGTTGTCGGATGCATTCACAGTGTGCCTTGGCAAAATATGTCCATCGACTGGTCCTGACATTCTGCTCTTCAAGCGATTTAGAGATAAATGGTCTGACCTAGCTCACCGCCAACCAAAGCCTCGACCAATGCCACTGATCTCTGCATCTGACAAATTGAAGGAATTTATTAGTGAACAGCTTCAGCGTGGCCACCCTCGAGATGATTATCGAGAATTTCTCCACCTCGCTGCAGCCATGGTTGGATTGAACAGTTCACTAGCGGTTCGCAAGCCTGGTGCCCTTCACAGAGCGCGTTGGATGGCGAAAGCAATATACTCAATGAAGATTGAATTGCTTTATGATGGAAACGAAAACGTGATCCATCTGACTGCAGGTGAATTTCGAGGCATAAAACGATTTAACAGGTTTATAGTCAACATCTACATTCAGTCGTGGTTTTCATGTCCAGTCGCAGCTGATCCAAAGGTTGCAGGACTATGACGATTCTGCTCTGCGGACGACAGGTCTAAAGATGATGCAGCGTCATTCTTGGTACCTAAGCCAAGAGATAGCAACCATTGCTCTGTTCTCTCAGCTTCTGTCTTCTGAACAGAAAGCACAGATTATCTCTACAATGAAAGATGATCGAGGATTGCACCTGATTAAGTCTCTTCCCAGTACAATATCGGACTTATCAATTTCTCGAAGCTTTTTCCGAACCGCTGCCATTGACGACAGCTTTCTTGATATTCCAGTTGACGAGTGGAAGGATAACCAATCCTATCAGATTGCATATGATTTTGTAAATAACTTGGCCTGTGTGAATGACCTCGCCGAACGTGGTGTAGCTCTAATGCAGAATTTTAATCCAACAATAACTAAGAATGAAGAACAAAAACAGTTCCTTCTGCAAGTTGTGGAAAAACACAGGCAGGATTTTCCTAAATGCAATCGCGATGATCTTGCAAACATGTAGGCCTAGAATGTAGAATTCGACAGTAAGTAGGCCTAGGATGTGCGTCATTATGAGCACTGAGCAGTGAGGAGAACAAGCCAATGAATGCAGGTTATGGAGAACCAGAAACCTTGACTTGCTGTAATTTGGAATTTGTATTAATGACGGTAACCGATCAGTACTAATAACTGATATTGTGATTTTATACGATTTCTGCATTATTTGATGGTGTAAAACAGACCCATGTATCGAATTGTATCTAATAAAGTTATATACTGTTAGATACTACTATTTCAGACCTTTCCAATGGTATTAAACATGTCATCATAGGATAAAAGGTATGCGTCTAAAAGCATTTAGAAATTGAACACATCGAGCCCAAATTATGGTAATTTGGGGGAAATGTGTTTGCCTTGAGCGACCCCTAAATATTTTTGTATCGTCATAAAATTTTATAGGTGTTATAATGGGACCATATGGAAACTTTTTAGAGGGACTGCATAAAAATTTTCCCCAATTTTTTTTCCTGGGACACCCTAATATATATAATATATATATATATTTATATATATATATTTATATATATATATATATATATATATATTTATATAATATATATATATATTTATATATACATATATTCGTTCACGTCGAATACATATTATTATTATATGGCGATGCTTTGAAGGAGGATGAAACAGCTGCTGCTGCTGTTCATTGCGAGGAAGGATGAAGAAGAAGAAGCCATGCGTGCCATTCATCTCTGCCGCCTTCGAGTTAATCGGCCATTAATCCGTTCCCCGTAGATGGTGTGGCTGTATGTGCGGTGGAATTATGAGCGTATATATAATATATGTATATATATATATATGTATATATATATATATATATATATATATATATATATATATAAGGGGTCACGGTGAAGCCAGCATGACTTAATCGATGATTTCTTTTAGACCAGATAGCTACAACCTATACGTGATCCTCGTATTCGCGGTATTAACGCGCTCACACATGCACTGGCCCTACACACACACACACACACACACACACACACACACACACACACACACACACACACACACACACACACACACACACACACTAACACTAACACTAACACTAACACTAACACTAACACACTAACACTAACACACACACAATATGCGTGTGTGCGCGGCGCGGTGGAATATACACGTAGTGTGTGTTCGGTGCGTTGTAGCCGGAAGGTTGCCGGTTCGATTCCACATCAAGCCGCCGCGTAGGGATCTGAGCAAGGCCTTCACTCGTAATTGCTCATGCGCTTCGGAGTGAAACTCCAATTCAGTGTCCGCGCTGTACGTAGCCTCTGAGTAGTCGTCTTGATGGGGCTCTGTAGCAAGTCGTCAGAAATTTCAAACCGGAAAAATGGAAAAATCCATGTCTTTTTCAGAGAAATTGTCAACCTAGCCTTTTCTAGCCTCTGCGGTCTTGGAACAGGAGAAAATTTTCGTCTTGGTCGCCGAAAAATCTGACCTTTTTACGGAGCTGCTCATATGAGCTGCTCGTGGGCTGCTCATGGGGGGGACGTCAACTTTCCGAGCCAGAATAGCTGGTCAAAAATAAAGAAATTTCTAAATGGAGGACCATGGCCGGATTGGCCCCCCTGGATCCGCCCCTGGATTGCGTGGCGTGTAGCCTAATTAAGAAACCAGAGTCCTTCTAGTTTGAATAGCCTTTAGGAGCATGACGTGAAGTTGAAAAAAACTGAATTTGCGTGGATCTTGATGCTAACCCTTAAATAACAAGCTGTGTTGGTTTCCGGGTCATTTAGCTCAGTCCTGTCATTAGCTCAACCTCGTCTATCAACGATAGATCCCTGCCGGTCATAATTATATAATAAGAAGAGATTTGAAACAGGAGATGAAGGTGTTCATGCATTTGGCTGGTAAGTGAAGCTGACACACGTTTCGACAATGGCTAAGGACACCAATTACTCCGAAACGAGCTCTAGAATTTCTAAAGGAATTTTTAGAACTGCACAACCTCTTCTTTCCCTTCACGTCCTCGATGGTAATTTTCTCCCAATCGGACGACAATGACCTTTTTAGACTAGTTTCACTGCACAGAAGTGCTTCTGTAACCGCACAAAACCATTTAGAACCGCACATTCTGTGCAGACCTACGCCTACAACTGCACGCTAAAAAATCCCTGCTCAGAAAATATTTCAACAGCACATCTTCCCACGCACCATCAAAATGCACTTGAAGGAGTA
This sequence comes from Lumbricus terrestris, assembly GCA_949752735.1. Lineage (NCBI taxonomy): Eukaryota > Metazoa > Annelida > Clitellata > Crassiclitellata > Lumbricidae > Lumbricus > Lumbricus terrestris. Next base: position 51,693,802 of record OX457037.1, read on the forward strand.
TATACCCGGGTATAGATCTACAAGTAAAATTTCTCGCTTAAAGAGTGAAATCGTGTGGAGTTCTTTTGAGCGCATGTCTCAAAAGTAGGCCTGACATTCCAGTCAATTAAGTAAACATGCGTATATAGGGGAGAGTGCTCCAAGACGCCCATGCTAAGGAAAATTGTGCTTTTCTTCGGTATGTATTCCAGGAGAAGAACATGTTTGACCCCAATGCAAAGAGTGATCATTAATGAAGCAATGACAACAACTATAGAACTTAATTCAATAAGACCAATTGTGTAAATTTAAAAAAGTAGACCCCTCCAAACTGGGCGTCTTAGGAACCCTATACTACAAGACGCCCATAGGATGGGCATCTTGGAGCAATGAAAATTGACTAAAGCGATCATGCATTTTTAGACTAAAGCAAAAAACTGCATATGAGAGGAAACAATCTGAACGAAGACTAAAAGGTCCTAAAGATACAAAGCAATTCAAAACTCAAGAAGCAAAAACCCAATCTCATGTTGTAAGTCATTATATTGTCATTTTCCCAGACTAGTGACAAAAGTCACACACGAATTCTTGGGATGTCTTTTTGTCTGTACATTCTTCATGACACCAACATTTACACTTCCTGCATTCTTTCCATTTCACTGAAGTTTTGGGCAAGGGTGAAATAGATTAAATAAACACTGATAAATTTTCATATGGGCCCGTATTTTTATGAGTAAAAGGTGGTGTCATGGTGAGTACCGATTTTTGGCCATTTGCTCATAGTATCAAAGACGCCCATGGGCATCTTGTAATCTCTAGGTTTCCTATACACTCAAGTCGCCCATGGGCTTCTTGTAATCTCTATGCCACCCATGTATTCAAGATGACCATGGGCATCTTGTAATTTTCGAGTCCTGCTCTACTGACGCCATTTTATTTAACGAGATCAATTTTTAAGATTCATGTAAAACCATTAAAACAACTGCAAGTGAGCACAGAAAAAACGTTGAAATGCGCGAATTGGTACTGCATACGGTTAAAGAGAAAATTAGGAAGATTCGTAAATGTGTACTTACTCAAAAGTGGTGAAAATTTAGAAAATTGATTTATCGCGTCAATATCTCGAATATTGAAATATTATTGTTATGGGAAGTTCACAAGATGTCGCTGCATGCAATGAGACAACTAAAACACGAATATGTATCTTTTCAACCGTTTTAAAGGGGATGGGCATCTTACCCGCCCTGGGCGTCTTGTAGCACTCTCCCCTACCAGGTATGTTGTATGATTTGTAATCGAAGATTCGAAGACGCACTATAACTTGGTCCATGCAATTTAAACATCAATAATATTAAGAAGCTAAATCAAAACGCTATACCTGCAGGTCCTACACCTTTGACTGACAGTTGCAAGGTGTAAGTTGTACGTGGTCTGCCAAGTGTAGGCCTATAACTCTTACTTGTTATGCTCTTTCGAGATGGATGCATGCTGTTACAGTAGGCCTACTTCTATGGATGAATAGTTTGAAGACGCACCATATATGACGCACATTATAACCATTTAGATCGTCTTTTACCCTACAGAGCCCTAGTTTCTAATTATGTACATGCAGCAGGTGTATATGTAATCAGGTGCATTTTCAGACACAGATTCTGCACAAGATTAAAGGTATGACTACACAAGTGCAATGGGAAACTTCGAAGAAGACGAGACGTGCAATGCATGAGAGTGACTTATAAGCCACTGCAATATGGAGGCGTCGCTCCTGCATATCTCTACAGACTGCACAGCGCAACGATCGCCGACCTACTTGATTCTGTGGAGAGCAAAGATTTCTCTGGATATACAATTATACATGGGTCAGTGCCAACAGTTGGGGTATACCTACCTACCAGCATAATGGTCTTGCAAGCAACGCTGTCTGCAACAGGAAGCCAGTGCAATTCTCGCATACATTCCTCTCTACACACCCAAATATTTTATCTTGATGCCACGACTCGAACATGCAGCACAGCTAAAGACGGACTTATCTGGCTCAACGGGAACCTTAGTAAGCTAAAGAAGTACAGAAGAGCTGTATTGATCCATTCGCATCATGATGGATGAGTGTTGAATTGAATGACAGATCTTTACACCGCACGTAATGCTTATATTATAACCAGCACAAAGATGAATTTAGCTGTAAAACAATTCACCGCTAGCTGGACAAATTGGGCATTAGCATATGATATACCTTGCAGGGATGCCACTCATATATATATATAGTTTTTTTCACCTCGATATAGGTTTTTCGGTTGTCTAGGTTTCTAGGTTTTTTTCGAAGGTCAGTTGGACATAATTAGTATGTATACGGGAGGGATGGACAGGTATAAATAATTATATGTTTAATGTTCGTTTATGTATTCGTGAGCATGTGCATGTGTTATGCGTGTATTACAATTATGCGCCTGCATATAGGTTGTGTGTGTGCGTGTGCGTGTGTGTGTGCGTGTGTGTGTGTGTGTGCGCGTGTGTGTGTGCGCGCGCGCGCGTGTGTGTGTGTGTGTGTTGATGGCTTGTGGTGGAGAACAGTTGCTGCAACATTGTCCGCCTTCTAATTATTATTCCACCAATACATGTTCTTGTTCTTGCATGGCACGAAATCTGGCCAAGAAATTTCCGTCAAGTCGAATGCAGGCGAGGATCTGTCAATTATATAGCGCCTATACGATGGTCTCTGGGGATGGAACCATGGGCGATGGAACCGAATACGAGAAAACAAGACGAGGAGGAAGAGGATGAGTGGAGGAGAAAGAGGAAGGAGGGGAGAAGGACAAGGAGGAGGAAGAGGAGGAAGAGGAGGAAGAGGATGAGTGGAGGAGGAAGAGGTGGAGGAAGACAAGGAGGAGGAAGAGGAGGAGGAGAAAGAGGACAAGGAGGAAGAGGAGGAGAAGGACAAGGAGGAGGAAGAGGAGGAGGACAATGAGGTGGAAGACGAGGAGGAGGAGGAAGAAGAGGAGGAGGTGCATGGAGATGGAACATGGTGGTCATGATGAGTAAGATTAGATAAAACAAATGGCGTGAGAAAGGGAGCAGAAGGTTCAGTAAGAGTGGCGGAGGAAGAGGAGGGGCGGGGAGGCTGCCGTTGAAAAGACGGAACAAGAGGTATACATATTCTGGTGCGTTTGGTGGTCAGCATCACTTGCGCGTGTGACAGGTGCATTTACCACCGCAAACATACGTACACACATACGCACATACTACATACGAGATAATTATATGCAAATACATGCATACATATACAATTATACATCTTTAAATATAAAACTCAAAGTTTGTCCTTCTGTGTGTGGGATGCACCAATTTTGTCCGGAGGCCTACTCGGAAATTACAGCGATTCGTTTAAAAAAAATTTTTGCAATCGATTCTTACCCACATTTGGAGTTAAACGCCACTATTTTCGACTGCCAAAATTTTTCACTTTACAAGTCCCGAGATGTCAACATTTAAACTTGCACGCGATAAGCGATTCAAAATCCATTCACGTTGATCGCCTCCATAAAGCCTCCATTTGCCTACCAGAGAACTACAGCCAATGACATGACGGTTTGAGGTCACGTGATATTTACTTCTATCGAAAATATTTGCGAGGATTAACTCGTGTCGCGTGGACTTAACGGGTTTTGCTCTTCAATTATCGACCAGACCTGTACACCTAGCGGAGAGGTTTGTTACTTCTCCTTAACGCGGGGGTCGATGGAAGGCGGGGTCAGAATGCTGAAGTCGGAACGGGGTCAGGCGTGGCTGGGGACAAAACTTATATTTCCCGGGCAACGCCGGGTAATTCAGCTAGTATTATATATATATACATATATATATAAATCTTGCTTAAAGAGAGGGTCACGAAAGACAGACAAACAGACAGACAGACAGACAGAAAGGCAGACAGAAAGAAAGTACAAACAAACTGGCAGATGGATTTAGTATGCAAACATATTATAGTCGTGCACTATAGTTGGCAGTATAAGACGCTTAAGAGTGTGCGTGTGTGCATATTTAATGTTCAATCGTATATTTTCCTTAGCACCTGCTGCTGCTGCTGCTGCTGCTGCTGCTGCTGCTGCTGCTGCTGCTGCTGCTGCTGCTGCTGCTGCTGCTGCTGCTGCTGCTGTATAGAATGATGGCTATAGACAGACGGTTGTCGTTGGTATACATAACCGTCTGGATTTAGACAATGTAAACATGCATGCATAATAATGAGAAGACCTCCCCATGAATTATTCATTGCTCGTTCATTAGCATATAATATGTGCCGCAGATGTTTCTAAGCACATAGCCCAGTGTTTAGTCTAGGGATCGGGAGTGGGGGGGAGAGGGGGGAAGTTCACCTTCTCCCATGGGCCATGACTCCCATGAGTGACATTTTCCTCCAGAAAATGCGTAGTATAAAAAAATTATCTAGTAGGAATAAACATACCTGTTAGTGTTATTGTTCTATAGGCCCCTACAAAGCAGATGGAAATTAATTTGCAAAAAATAGATACACGCGAAAGTGGCTTTTTCGACTTCTCTTCATTTGGGGGATGCGATTAATACGGGGGATACTCTATTTCGTGACACCAGAAGTAACTGCGTCAGCTGTTGCCGTCCGCGTAAAATGGCCCTTCCCCCCGGACCCCTCCCCCGAAACGTAAATCCGCTCCCCCCCCCAATAGCAGGGATTAAAAACTGCATAACCCAATATAATAAACACGCCATAAAAGTCTTCGGTGTATGAAGGCTTCCAATAACTAACCTTCCAGCATATACAAGCAGATATATGATTAAAGAAAATATAAGCACACACACTGTGACACACACACTGTGATGAACACACTGTGACACACACACACACTGTGACACACACTGTGACACACACACACAACATAATTATATCACACAAATGCTCAGTGACAGATTACAGAATTATGTTTGGCTAAGAAGTAAGAGTTGCACCATTGATACCTGATGTATGTTGATGGCAGACTATATAATAGCGCCACTGAGCGTTTAGTCACATCCAACAATCGGAAAAAAACAACACGTTAATTATTGCAGTACCGGGTACAACATAGGTACAACATAATATCCTACAATTGTTATCATTATTTCAGATGCTGGTTTCCATTTACCTAACTGAGTTTCCAATTAACCCACCACGGTAACCCGGCATATTTCTCTCATACTGGGGGGGAGTGGGGGAGGTGACGGCTCCTCCTCCTGCACGGTCCACATCGGAATCGGAGAAGGAAGCCAGTGAGATGTCGTAAACAGGGTTAGAATTGCCGTGGGGGGAGTATGGGGTTCAAACCTCTATAGTCTTTCTCCATTTTTCCTAATAAAAATTCTACCATGCCTGTTACAGCTCGCAAACATATCAAACGCCTCTTTCTGCTGTCTCAGAAGTCTTGACAAGTCGTAACAGAGGCATAGGTCTATATGGATGTAGGCTATAATTATAGCATCTTTTCATGTTCCCGATTTGAAGCTGTAAAATTTGCAGCTAAAAATTCTATGTCCTGACGAATTGTAGACCTATATATAGGCCTAGTGGATTAAGAGCTGTAGTTCCGTCTGGAAAAAAAAACATCGACAGAAATCGATAAAGACCTCGGTTTACTGTTTGCAGGTGAACAACATTAAACGCCCAGAGGGAAATATAATAGGCTACGCACGATATTAATTTTCAACGTTTTATCCGTCAGTTCGTTTGCACTGACGCATTGCATCGAGTGCTCTTACACTATTCATTCATTCATTCGTTCATTCATTCATTCATTCACATCGCACGATGTCGTACAGAGCATGTACACATTGTACACGATGTCATATGCTACGCGTTATAGTAAAGTTTTTGAATCTAGCGTGATATGCTTTTTTAACGTTTACTGTAAAAAAATGCGAAAAGCAATTGGTCAAAATAATGAAGAATATTCTTATCTTATCTTGTCATTATTTCAGACTAACCTCAGCAGCGATCGTGAATAAGCTGATGTCCCGCGCTTGGTCTTCGAGTGGCGCTTTAGAAATGTCGAGTTTACGATTGGCTTTTCGATATATTGCGCAAAGATGAGGTTTCCGAACTTTCCTCAATTATTGTACAATCATTGTACAATATTAGGCTTAGTTTTCCCCAGCCTCCCGTAGTAACTTAAGCTTGACGTTTTTCCACGTGTCAGATTATTGTAGTCAGTCGTCATGCAACCTCATCGTCATAGATCATAATCCATTACTGGTCGACGCTACCGATGCATACATATAGAAAGACTGCGTGTCAGCTATAGATAGATGCATCCAGTGACTGCTTGCGAGTGATTATTTTTGATCAACGCGAATAAAGAAAAACAGAAAACTCTGACTCATTGGTGTGACGTCATAGAATGATTCGGCAGTAAAGACGAGTGATTTAAATTCGCTTACTGACCACCGTACATCTATGCGCAGTGTTTAAACTATAGAGCTTTTAGGCATCTCCAGGGGATTCCCCAGGAATGACATTTCCCACCCCAAGAAAAAAAGAACAGCTGCTGTCTATACTCTATATATACATGAACGATTGATACGTATACTATTATATAATTGAAGTGAAACCTCAACCCCTCTGTAAGCGCTATGCCGTCAAACGAACGGCCGTTTGTTCCCATCCTCCCCTGCCACAAAAAACCCTGGATTCACCCCTCCCAAAGCAGGAGACTACATGTAGCCTTTTAAATTTTTTTATTGATTAATTACTGAATTCTATGCGGATCTTGGTCAATTATAGTGGGCATTTTTTCCCGGATTTTAAAGGTGCAGCCATATTCGTGATTTGTATTCCATCAGTAATCATACCAATGAGAAAGAAACAATTATTATGTGAGAGTATGCTTAATGCGAGTCTATTCAAGGACAGCATACAAGGTGCATGCGTGTATATATATATATATGTAAAAAGGTTGCAGCTAAGTATAGATCTAGCTAGAACACTATGCGTGACAGGTATAAGGTATACGTGACAAGGCGACAATACCATCAGACGGCTTCTGGGAGTTGACCAAACAATTGCAACGATGAGCTATTCGTAGAATGCATAATTGATTTCTAGAATCCTTTGTTCTAACGATTGCAGAATTTGCCAGCAACAGAATTTAAGAATTTTACGTTATTGAAAACTATGATCCCACGAATTGTCTTAGGACCTATAACCTTTTGTAAAAAATATAGCCTGCATATATTGGGCCCAAAGATAAAAGAATAGCAGTATATATAGTTTGTGACGAACTCGAGAACATCGGAGAAGCTTTGAGTGGAGCCAGGGCCGTGTTTAAGGTTCTTCGAGTGTCGGTGACAAGTGTTACAGCAGGAGCAAAGTGCCGTTCGGCAGTCTTACAAGATTAGTCATTTTAAAAAATCCGCTATTCAATAGGCTAGCCTACGTGGTTTATCGGCTGTGACGGGTGGTCAGCAAGCAAGCACGCAACGTCGGTGAACTTTGTGAAATTAATGTTTTCTTACACCTACTGATTTTACAAAATGTGTAAGTAACACTGTGAGTCTGTGACTCGCAAAAGACATAAGACATTTGGCCAAGGGCAACAAAACTCTCGGCTCAGGGGCATTCGGTGCACCGCACCGAATGGACCTATGTTAAACACGGCCCTGAGTGGAGCTTAGAACACGCTCTTTGTGTTGAGAAAGTCAGCCTTAAAATAGCCGGTTAATTTTTTTACTGTTCTTTACAGACGATTATAGTATCCATTATAATCCACTGTTGATTCATTCACAATAGCAGAGCGTGAAGATTTCGGAACGTGTATATTAGGCCTACTCCAAAGATTGAGTTACCGAGGATCCTGGGTGGCCGAGTGGGTTGTAGCCCGCTCGCCGCGCCGGCGACGCGGGTTCGATTCCCCGGTCGGATCTTTACATACTGCGGGTTGCTCGGTCGCAATATAAACGTGGAGTCGACGCTGATATCATCTTCGTAATGGAAAAGAGTCGTTAAACCCATACATTTCATTGAGTTACCTTTCTATCCTTGCGATATATTTTTGAAGCAAAATTCCATATTCTCATACATACATGGTGGGCAAAAAATTAATTCCCAACGTTTTTGTCAATATTTTGGCTAGAAGAAGCCATTATTTTGCCAATCAACCATCATCCATTACTGCTCGAAGCTAACGATGCGTGTCAGCTAGACGCACCCGGTGAGTCAGTGACTGCTTGCGAGTGATAATTGATCAAGGCGTGCAAACAAAAACGAAAAACTCTGACTCATTGGTGTGACGTCATAGAATTCGTACAAGCTTAAAGGTAATTCATATCTGCGTACAACAGTCAAATTTCACCAAAATATTTGAAATAAAACAAAATTTATATTACTTTTAGACAGTCCACCCAGTGTTTTTTGACGATCCAAAAACATAACGCAGCAAACAGTAACAAAAATGACTTTATTCTTGTATATCTGACCAAATCCAGAGCGTGATGCCTTCACTTCTACCAACTGCTCTGCATTTTTATATCAACTGATACTACACATGGAATTATATATATAATTTTATATATATATATATATCTTACTATCTCTACTCAGCTAGGACAAAAATACACAAATCTCTTACAATGCCTTAATATATTTAGTCCTAATATAAAACCGGTATCAACAATACAATGAACACGACATGCGATCCATAATAATGCATTGATGCAGTATAGGCATGCATATAAGAAGTGTACCCATTGAGTATAGTCATAAACAATACTAATGTCGCCACACATTGCATATAGTAAGCATATTGTACCAGTAATTATATTGTGTATATAATTATAATATAAATAATATATATATATACGTAATGTGTATAATATATGCTAAGCCTTGTCATTGAACTGTGAAGACGATTTCTATGAGCTGAGGAAATGTAGACAATGAGATTCCCAGGTATACTTGTTTTTCCGAAGCACCGGTCCACCTGCATTCTTCTCATGAGGCTGCATGGACCTCGTCTTGCGACCTCATTAGCGATCGCTGAATCGAGGTTCATTGGGTACAAACTGTGGATGGGGGTGGGGATGGGATGGGATGGGGTGGGGTGGTGGGGTAGGGGAGCTGATGGAAATGTCGGTCGATTATTCCAACGAATGAATTATAAAGGAAAGACAAAGGACGTGAAGACAAACAATCAGTTCCTTTGGTTCAGAGACTGCCTCGGTCTGTCTCGGTCTGTCTCTGTTGGCCTTTCTGTCGAACTGACTGCCGGACTGAGCCGACTGACTGTCTATCTGTCTGTCTGTCTGTTTGTTTCTCTCACTGTGTAATCTAAAGCTACCATTCGTATCTTTAACTGCATCTTCCTCTGGCGGCTGATTAATTATCCGCACATCAGATTCACATTTTCGTTAAAAATCCCAATCACATGAGATTCAGTTTTGGTCATTCTTATCTGTAGGCTATACGCGTCAAATGCAATTCAGCCAGCATTTACAAAATGATAGCGTTACGGATTTTATCGCGCTTTTACGGCTAATTAATCAATAAGAATTTATTTATTGCCTATTAAGATTACTATATACCGGTAGGCTACTCTGCTCTTCCGACTCACGTCAAGCAGAAGAAAGTAGTCTTAAGCAGTGGATAAATCTCGAGAACCGATAGAGTTACAAATCTGGCGTATGCATGGTCAGAGGGAGAACGTGCCACATGTTGTTATAATTTATATAGAAAAGTATCGGCTCTACGTTGCGCCTTCGTGAGATTCTTGTTAAGGCGCTATATAAATGGTCATATACACAACAATATAACAGCTGGTGCGAGCAAAATTAATTAAATGACCGTGAACAGAAGAGACCACAGCGCACGATGACCGATGATTTTTTGGAATTTAATTCTGAAGCCGAAGAAGAAGAACGGAGAATAGCTTAGCCATCTGCATGACAGTCAATGGAATATCATTTCATGGGTTGATGATGATGATACTCAGATCTGCATTTCAATCCACGGATCCTCTTGTCACTCGCTGCTTTTGGTCGTGCACCAGCATTTGTCAGCTGTCTTTCAGTATAGGTGCAGTCTTAGGTGGCAGCCAATTAAATAACCTTAAATAGAATGCAGACTGAGTTTCTGCTAGTTGGTACTACATGGCAAAGCGGTGAAATTCCAGTTTGATTAAAGCTACGAAACTATAGATGTGACTCAGTTCTTCACTTTGATGATGATTTGATTCTACATTGTCTCTCTAGTTTAACTGGCTATGCAAGTCATCATGTAATGATGTAATGTAAATTTGTCTATCACTTAGCAACAATTCGTTATACCATCATGTCTGTAAAGATTTATCTCTGTCAGATGGCAGAAGGCGGAGTCGTCTTAATTAATGATGTAGCCCATTTTTAATTGACCTCGCAAAGTCAAACATGACGAAGCTCTACAGTTCGTAACTCTCTGGATATATAATATATATTATATGTACAACATTGTACATATAGGGCCTATATAGAGAGCCATTACTGATAGGTTAACATGTGAACATTAAACCCAGTGCATTAGTAGGCTACTTGGACTCGGTGACAAAATTGGAAGTTAAATTGGATGCAGTCCCATAATTTTCTCAATAATTGTATTGTGTTCGAATGGGATTTGCAACAACAAATTTAATGTCTCTCAGACAGACAGACAGACAGACAGACAGACAGACAGACAAACGGATCCAATCACTTTAATCCACAGCGGTTAGCAGTTAGAGTCGTTTTAATGTAGTTTAGACCAACAGAAGAGAATTGATGCCTATGACATTTCTCTGTATTCAGTTGTATCGTCCATTTTTCATCTGCCAATCATCTTCTATACGACCAATGACCATTCCTCAATTCCGTTGTGACCGATGCCACTCACCATCAATATTTCACCATTTTAAAACGCTTTTTATCTTATTCATAAGCTATCATCATCGTCATCGTCGTCGTCGTCATCGTCATCGTCGTCGTCGTCGTCGTCATCATCATCATCATCATCATCGTCATCGTCATCACCACCACCACCACCACCACCACCACCACCATCATCATCATCATCATAGTCGTCGTCGTCGACGTCGTCGTCGTCGTCGTCGTCGTCACGTCGTCTTCGTCATGGTCATCGTCATCGTCCTCCTCGTCCTCCTCCTTCTCCTCCTCCTCATCATCATGTTTTGCTATCAACATGTCTGTTTTCATCATTAAAACACAACCATGCATTACATGAGCTCCTCACGGTCAACTAATAGCATGCATGCTATAGCCCTAGTTTGCAAATAATGATTATTATGACATTGTATTGAGTCGAGATTTGAAAAGAGTCAGAAATGCAGAAGGAAGAACTGTCCATGCAGTACCCATCGCCAGACACCAAGGAGGGTGCTATTCTAATCTTCATTACCATCGTCATTATCATTGTTATTGTCATCGTCATCATAATCGGCATTACCATCATCATTATCATCGTTATTACCATCATCATTATCATCGTTATTATCATCAACATCATCATCGTCATTACCATCATCATTTTTATCGTCATTACCATCATTATCGTTGTTACCATCATCATTATCATCATGGTTATCAACATTCACCATTACCTTATTCATCGCTGATCATCATTATCATGGTAAGATAATAACAGTCGAGTATACTAATGAGAGAATGCATTTAACGAGTATAACTTCCTCTATCCATGAATTGTCTCCCAACCTTTCTTTCTTCCGTCAATTCGTCTCTCCCTGCCCTCGTACATCTCCCCTTGCGCCTCGTCTGCGACCATGCCCTCTCCCACTCTCCCCCTCTCCCTTCTCCCTCTTTCTCCCCCTTTCCTCCAGTTCTACCCATTTTCTCATCAATACAACTCCGCCTCAATCACTCAAAGTCTTCTCCCTCCTCAGCCTCTGGAGTCCTCCATCTTCCGCGTGCTCTCAATGACCTCTGCCTCCCTTCTATCGACCAACTTTCATTGGCAATAACGACGACATCAATATAAACCATGCCAGTAATGATGTAGAAGAGAATAGCGATGATGATGATGATGATGATGATGATGATGATGATGATGATGATGATGATGACGATGACGATGACGATGATGATGATGATGATGACGATGACGATGACGATGATGATGATGATGATGACCATGATGACGGTGATGATAATGATGGTAGTGGTGGTGGTGATAATGACGACGACCATGACGATAGTGGTGGTGATGGTGGTAGTGACTGATAAGGGGGTGACCTTATAACAGTCAACGTGAAACGTTTCCTGGTTGGGCGAAGTCTTGGTTGACTTATTATTCTACCAAAAACTTAGCATTGCCTGAATGAAGGGCGTCTATCTCTATTACATAGGACAGACGCAGCTTGATCTGATGCAGTGAAAAAGAAAGGGAATAAGAAATGCGCTAAAACTCACGTCGGGTGGGGAAAGGTGACCCTAGAGGGTAAGGCCGGGTCGGGAGAGGAAGGCCGACCAGGGGGAAGGCGTCCGGTGAGGAGTAAACCGGCCCGGGCTGGAAGGCCGGTCCGGAAGGGGAGACCTATCCGGGAGAGGGAGTATGTAGAATGAGTCCGGATGTTTATAAGGGGATAGAAGTCGTTGGTCTGAATTGATGATTTCAAGCCTGCTAAGTGCATTTCCCAATCGGCAAATTATTGTTCCATGTTGTTCCTATTCTAAATGTTGTTTCCGCATTCATTAAGTGTCATCATTCATCAACTAAATGCATGCCAAGCATCAGACGTCGACCACATTGCAACGTTGCTGTGCAATTGCGAATGAATATAGTCTTGCTCGAGATCCAATACTACATGTGCTGGGTGACGGTCTCCGGTGAGTCTTGAATTGTATACCAGCGTTCGTTGGTCGATTCCACACAGATATTTCGACAAATTTTGTGGCACCAGCAGTTCTAAATTTTTATCAATCTGAACATCATCACAATTGCGTCATACGATGCATCTCAAACGACCCAGAATAGTAATACCTTATAAAGTAAAATGCATTGTTAGGTTATGGACTATTACATGTATAGATTAGACTTACATGACTGAGCAAGTGAGCATCTTGCTGATGTTGTGCTATTCAAGTTCATCGTTACAAATGCATTCATTCATGTTCATAACTTATATAGCGCCTCCTCGAGAGAACGACAGGGCGGCGCTTCCAACACCAGTACGGTCACATAGGACAAACAGACTTAAGATGAGGGAAAATGGTCAGAGAGAGAAATAGGGTTACTGTAAAAAGCAAGCGGATTGCCAAGAGGAACCCTTTCCATATTGATCGGGAAAAGGCCATTTGAGGTCGAATGGGAAACAGGCCATCCCAGGTCAAAAGGAAGATGCCATTCCATGCAGGTCCATGTGGATTGGGGAAAGACCATTCCAGTTTAAAGGATAAAACGCCATTCCAGGTAGAAGGAGGGGCTGCTATTCCACGACGATACGGAAAAGTCCAGTGTGAGAACTGTGGAAAATAACTGAGGGGGCTGAACTATGATCCGCCTGGAATTGGGATGCAAAAAACAGACTTTACTATGGGGCTCTAAGAAAGACTGGGGGTTGAACCCTCCAGGCAATTCTCACCCTGGTTCAAAAACCACTCCAGATCATACCAGGTCAAATGGGAAAAGGTCATACCAGGTAGAAGGGGAAAAGACCATTCCATGCGGCAGAACCCCCACCGAGAAGCCACGAATACAAGTAGAGAATGATCAATTGAATAGAAGCCACGTACCACAGTTGTCGTCTCCGTTTCCGCCTTTCTCTTCTTTCATCCTAACTTCTCCAATCCAACCGGAAGTAATGCTCTAAGAGTGCCACGACCTCCACCGCCACAGGGCGTCTTTTCACCGTCCGCCGACGCCGGGTGGCGCTAGTAGTCCCCACTCGACATATCTGTGTCATGTGTCGCCTCTCTAAAGGAATGCGTCGTCGTCTGTTCTACGCTTGGCGCCGTCACCGCCGCTAACAGCAGACGATCGTAGTTGACGCCCGAGGAATTAGCGCGTCGACGACTTAGTGCAGCAGCAGCAGCAGTTTTCCTTCGTCCTTAGTCCTTCGTCCGTCCGTCCGTTGCTCCGTTCGTTCGTCCGTACGTAATAGATGACCGTTGTCTGAATGCTGTCATCCAACTGACGGTCTCCGTTCTTCCCTTTTTCCGCTCGTCCGTTTCCCCGGATGTCACGTCGCTGGAAAGGGAGATGGAGAGGGAAAGGGAGAGTCAGAGGAGCGATCGACTGAAGAGAGAACAATCCGACTGACTGACTGACCGACTGACTGACCGACCGACTGACCGACTGACTGACCGACCGACTGACTGACAGCGTTGCTTCCTCCTACGATTCACTCTGTCGTTGTACTGTCTCGTATATAGTAAGCTGCAGCTCTTGCAGCCTCCTGCTCTCCGCCTCCTCGTTTTCCTCCTTCTCCTCCTCCTTCTCCTCCTCGTCCTCTTCCTCCTCCTTCTCCTGTTGAATAGGATCCGCGTTCGCTGACGGTGCCATGGCCTCCTGAGAGCGTGCGTGCATGCAAGTGTATGCAATACAGATGCTGCACATGTGCATGCTTTCCGTCTGCCTGCTTGTTTGTCTACATATCTCTTGTTCTTTCACTCTCTATGCCTCTGTCTCTGTCTGTTTTTGTCTCACTCTTACTTCAACAACTGCTTTTCCAGGTCCGTCCGCCCGCCTCTCTGTCTCTCTGTACGTCTATCATTGTTCAATCCATCCATCCATCCATCCATCCATCCATCCATCAATCTGTCTGTCTGCTGCCTGTCGGTGTGTCTTTCTATATGTCTCTCTGCACATATCTTTCTATATGTCTGTCTGTACGTATGTCCGTCCGTCTATCTGTCTGACTGTCTGTTTCTCTGTCTCTCTGTCTGTCTATCCATTGTTCAATCCATCCATCCACTCACCCACCCAGCCACCAGTCCATCCGTCCATTCATCCATCAATCTGTCTGTCACTGTCTGTCTGTCTGTTTGTCTATCTTTCTATATGTCTGTCTGTACGTATGTCCGTCCGTCCGTGCGTCTATCCGTTTGTCTGTCTTTCTGTTTACCACTAACACCACATCGTCCACTCTGCAGCTGCGCTTCTTTCATTTCAGTATGCATGAGTCTGTTGTTCGCATCCATTATACTGCGCCAACCCGTTTACACGGTGAGAGTCGGTGTTGACAAAAGACGGCAACGCGGAATTAGTCGTTTCTGTGCACAGCAGCATCATATGAAACGCCACCTAACGCAGTCAGACTACAGTCTTGTCATCATCAATGGCACAACGGACACGTTTCAGAATCTAGGAGATTCTAGGGTGACTGTGCCCCTCTCCCCCCGGCAGTCTCGCACAGGAGTTAGACATTGCCTTCTTTTGCAATGCACATCGGAACACTGGGGCCCACACGGGGGAAGGGACAGATGTGTTCAGTTTGCATACGTTTTTGACCCCCCTCCATCGCATTGGTTTCCACTGGTTCCCATGTTTCAGTCTGTGCCTTCAGCCCTTCATCTTCTTTCATAGTCAGGGCCGCACTTAAGGCTAAAGTGCGGACACGGGTGTTGTGATTACCTCCAATGGCAACCTTTGAAAAACATCCGGTTTACCAAGCACATAATTTTGAGGCGCCCTTGTACGGCATGGTTGTGTTACCGCCATTGAATCGTCATTGTTATTTTTATTATAATCAGGGCTGTACACGAGGGTATAAGCTTACGCGGGTATAAGCTTACAGCGTGTAGGCTACTCAGTGAGTAGCCTACTCACCTCCGGGAAATACGGCATCGTGTACTCGCCTCCAAAAACGAGGGTATACACGCGGTTATACAGCGTATACTCGCCTCACAAAGAATTTAATGGTGGAAAATCGCGGTAAGTAGTGGATTTTGGAGAAAAGTAAAAAAGTAAAAAGTAGGAAGGAAAAGATGATGACTTTAAAAAAAGTTGTCAGAAATTAGGTCGTCACAAATTTTTCGGGCCAAAAAGTCGATTTTTGTCGACCGGCGTGTGCTCACCTAAAAATTTACCAGTAGTATAACAGCCCTGATTATAACTATTTATAGTTGTTGTCTCTCAGAACTGGGGGCCCGGGTGATGCAGCACCCTTGGCAGTGCCTCACACCCACCTCAATGCAAGGCTTATTCGAACAGTTGCCCTGACGAGTATACCCTGAGGACCTAATAGTCATAGCATGATAGCAGGCAATCGACCGTGCTAGCAACTGTTTAGTTTGTGAGCAATTAATTTGTCCAGATTGTCCTTGAACCGTTTTCAGAAGCTGGGATTGGCTTGAAAATCAAGTTTTACAATGCGTAGGCGTTTATAAGTAGACGGTGTCTGAATTCGACACGGTATAACCGTCTGGTTAGCCGGCTGATTCCTTAATCCATCCATCAACTACATAGGTTTGAAGACTGATGGTCGGATTCCGTGCAACAATGCAGGATAAGCTGTTTGCGCGACGCACTCTATACTCTGACAGGAATCAATACAGTTTGGTTGTTACGCAGAGTTTTTAACTAAACGGCACACGTCGTGTGGTGCGCTGAGGCTTCATGCCCGGAACCATAGCTACAGGATTAATGTCCATTCTCGTCTCAAGGACGGAAGAGCAGGAGGACCAAGTGATCGAGTGCCTCAATTCCATCCTTCTATTGCTTTCAATATAAGGTGCAAGGAGGCCTTACTGCATTGCTTATACGCATAGGCATGCACTGTGGTGACGAGGCTGGAATTAAACTAACATTAAGCCAATGACTGCAGCAGTCTGCAGGCACAGTAAATCAGTAATAGCTAGTTTATTAATTTATGTTATTTGTTTATATTAATCTTAGGCTGTATGCCTGTAGCAGTAGCACGCCCTTCTACCTGACGTCCAATATGTTAAAGCGCAATTGGATTAATTTAAGCACTGCCTGCATATGACTCATGACACTGACATTCGCTTTTACTCTATTGTAACAGACTCCATCCACTCTATAGCTTAATCCTCCAATTCTTCAGCGCATGCTATACAATAGTATAGCCTACATGTCAACTTTGTGGAATGGTCTGGATGATAGTTCTGTCTCAGTGCACATGGATATGCTCTATATAATTATATAATATATTTATAGGCTACACGTTAAAGATGCGATAGTATATTATATATATATATATGGGGCGCGGTGGTGTAGTGGTGGCGTCGTTGCCTTGAAGCCGGAAGGTTCGAGGTTCGAATCCACCTCGCCGCGTAAGGACCTTGGGGAAGTCCTTCACTCACAATTGCTCAGCGCTTCGGCGTGAAACTCCGATGCAGTGTCCGCTCTGCATTCGGGAGCGCCTCTGAGTAGAGAGAGCTTGAAGGGGCGCTATAACAAGTGCACATACATACATATATAACATTATAATAATTATGTACATGTATGTATTATCGCATATTTAACGTGGAATTTGAGCGTTGCGTTGCTAATTTACCGTGATTTTATCAAGATTGTCGTCGTTTGAGTATGGCCCACACAGTGGTGCGCACAGGGTGAGAATTGCCGTGGAGTTGAGGGGTTCAACCCCATGCAGTCTTTCTTATCACCCAATATAATTATAGTAAAGGCTGCTTTTCACACTCCATCTCATGCACGCGGATCATATAGTCCGACCCCACACACTTATTCTTCCACAATTCTCATACTGCTCACACAATTTATATCATAGGGGTTCCGCCAAAGAAACAAATTTCAATTGTCTAGGCCTATAATTACGGTCTTATAATAATTCTTTTATTGTCATTTGTTAAGTCTGATTGTAAAATGAGCAAAAAACTCAGGACAACTCGATTCTAAACCACTCATTTTAGTTTAGACCTATACGCAACCTTGCACATGTGCTGGGCCCTGTTGGGGTTTTGCAATGTCAAGCAGATTCTTCTCAAAATCAACAATAATTATAATTAGGTCAACCTTGTCTGCGCATGACCGGAACTGAATTGCTATGACGCATTATAAAATGATGCAATTTTATTATCTACACTGCAGTATAGGCCTATGAGGCATATAGGCCTACACTGTAATACAGCAGAGTAGGGCAACATACGACTAGTGAGTCTTTTATTCGTTTCTATTAGGCTATGGTCCAATATAATTAGAAAGGTCGATGTCACAAAGCTATTATGCTAACAGCAAATTAGTAACGTTTTTAGACCTATGAGCAAAGATATAATGACGTAACAATTAAACAAATGGTCTTTGTAGAACAAAGAGGTTTCGTCATAATGCGGAATTAGCCATTAGAGATATATCTTAACAGTAGGCCTATATGACACCATATAAAGCCAGTGACGTAGCAATGGTGTCGTAGACCAAGGATATGTCGTCATAATAGTACTAGTAGGCCTACAGAACCATTGTCATAGCAGCAACTTGCCAATAGACGAAGGTAGGCTATATTGACGCAACAAAATTTGCACAATAAAGAGAAAGCGTCACAAGAGCGTATACGAAGTTCATAGAGCAAATTGAGAAACCTATAGCAACATCATCCATAATATGTAAAATTAGTTACGTAACAATGGTCTTTTTAGAGCAAAGAGATGCCACATAGCATAAAGCTAATAATAATTATACGTTTTATGAGTCCTTCTACAGTTTGCTAATCTGTGGGGTCTAGAGCCCACAGTTTACTGAACAGGAAAATTGCATTTTCCGTATATATAATTATATATATATATTAGGGTGATTCAGAAAAAATTATTTTTGAAATTTAATGAGCATAGTTCCTAATTTTGTTCCTTTTGGGTACAGATTAAATTATGTACAAGAAATTTTGAAATCAAATGCATTTTAGGTCATGCTCAATGAGCACAAAGTTTACATATAGTTGTATTCAAAGTTACAAATTGAGATAATGGCCATCTGATATAGCACACACTAAATAAAGTTGAATGACACAAATAATTGAGTTTTTAGTAACTAAAAGTGGAGATAAGAACTCAGATATTCATTCACTATTACAAATTAACTTTAAAAAGTCCACAATTCAACAGGAATCCTATGCTGCCTGATCGACTTGTAGCCTTGGACAACTACAAGTCATTCACTCACATGCCACCGGACCATCTATCCATGCTCTCACGTTTACACAAGTCATGTAGATCCTGAAAATACATGAAATTAAGTGGAAATGCTTCTCTCAGAGTCTGTCATTTGAAATTGATTTATGATACTACAAGTCCTGAAATAATAGGTGACTTTAACCCTTCATGCAACCAGATGCACCTTTTTGCCTGAAATGACAAACTTCATCACCAGCTGTCTCTTCTTGAATCAGTAGGCCCAATTCCGTCACATTCTTCTTTTGCTGACAATTGATGGCATGCGATGATCAGTTGAAAATGATATAGAGCTTTCGACTGCATTTTAACAATGTACTTAAATTGCAGTGGTAACTGCCAAGATAGTAAACTTCCTGTCATCTACATGACTTGTGTAAGTTTATGTGATCCAATGCAGATCCTGCTTTGAAGAATGAATGGTTTATCGCTGCTGTATCTTCCTGTTAACCTTCAGGAAGAGTGGATTACTCAAATGTTTTTGTAGTAGCCTACATTGAGATCTTGACATCTTTAATCATAATTATCAGTGTTCTCCATCGTCATCGTCTTCGTCACTATCCTCTTCTTCATCATTCAAGTCACTGCTCTTGCAGTCTATAGTTGCCTGTCTACTCGAACAAGATCATTTAGCTGATTTTCTTATCATTTTAATGTTATACCTGGCTTTGATTGTCTCATCTTTTGCTCTGCAACTCTCTCATGACTCCTCATTGACAGCAGTCATGCTCATTTTTCATGATTCTTGCTGATCTGCTAAAAAAAACTGCTTATACTTATCAATTTTGATAACTTGCTTAATGCTCACCTTACTTAATGCACTATCAAAAACGAGATGTACTTTCAACGAATACTTTTCACTTTTTGTGACTCAGAGTCGTTGCTTCTGTTATCTTTATCTCTAAACTCTTTCCTATGACATTTTTTAGACTGAACTGCTGTATGAATTCGTGCCTTATTCCAAATTCAGATTGACTTGATTTTCAAGCTCTTTTACACAGCCTTCTTCAAAAATTGCAATGATGAAAATGTAGAAAGGTCTGTAGTGTGTGGCCTCTTGTAGGCAATACATTAATATAGGAAGGGTAACTTCTGGTTGTCAAATCAACTAAAGTTCTGTCATTGTTGCCGTAGTGAAAAGTCTCTTTCCACTTAAAATTCAGAAAAATGGCATTTTCACAAAAAACACTCATGGAATGAAATTTAAAAAACTTTAATTTAAGAATAGTGTATAAAAATGCACTTAGCTATCTTTCTCTCACTGCCAAGAAGAATGCATAGACAGCTAAAAATATGCAGTTGCACTTTTCATAGACATACGGAAACATATTCCTGCTTTAAAACAATGATGTTGCAGCTCAGAATATATATAAAAAATTCAGCAGGTTTCTTTATAATAAACAGCAAAGCAAGACTTGATTGTTTATGTATGACCTTTGACTATGTACATAATTCTTACTTTCAGGATTGTAGCTTTATCTCATAAGAATTGCTGTATTCCAGGTCTCGTCAATGGCAAGTGCATGGCTTTTTTCATGTATGTCCCATGTAATATTTCAGGGGCATTGAGCACCCAGTAAACATTAACATATTACAGTGAAATTTGGTTGCAGTGTTGAATAAGATCAAAGGAACAAAATTATCTACTATGTCAGCCAAAAATCAAAAATAATTTTTCCCCCATTGTGACGTGAATCACCCATATATATATATATATATATATATATATATATATATATATATATATAGCCTACACGAAGACTTAAAAGGTGAGACGCCCAATAAAAGGGGCAGCCAGACCCGATTTCTTACGATGGATGCTAAGTGCAGCAACCGGCTCATAGTTCTGAGGGGCCCACAACTATAAACAAACTTAGCACATATGTGCGTGATGGACCGATGGATTGCTGAATTTCACGCTGTGTACACTAGTTCTTTTGTGCCCCAAAGTTTTTAAAAACCGAAAAGCAGTAATTAAAAAATAAGTGTAAACTTTCTAGGGGGGCAAGTGCCCCTCTTGTCCCTATGTGCGGGCGCCCATGATGGTTGGGACCAAAGGTCGTTATATAAAAATCGCGTATACAATGCACACATTAAATTTTATATTAACAACGGATATCGTATTCGTTGATGTCCCGCAATGATTCATCCGTCATAGTCACGCTATGCAGTACTTCTCGGAGATTCATTGGTCATCCTATTCTTCGAACGCATTGGGTCGTTGGAGCATTGGGTCAGCCCTCAGCCCCCAATGCGTCACCATAGGATACTTACTCACTTGTCTATCAGCTGTAATCGTAATCGTAATCTCGAGGCTGTAGATGTCTCGATTGCGATTACGTCTGATAGACAAGTGAGTAAGTATCCTATGGTGACGCAGTTGAGACTGAGGGCTGACCCAATGCTCCAATGACCAAATGCGTTCGAAGAATAGGATGACTAATGAATCTGCGAGAGCTGCATAGCGTGACTAAGACTCATAGCGGGACATCAACGACCCAAAGAATCTTGGCCTCGTTTCAGATTTACATTCGACTTCGTAGCATTTGGCCGGACGAACGGACGGACGGACGAACGGACGGACGGACGAACGGACGGACGGACGGACGGACGGACGGACGAACGGACGGACAGCTTGTTTATGGCAGTTAATGACTCGCGCCATCCTTTCACTCACGCCCCCCCCACCCCCACCCCACCCCCGATCTCTGCCCTCTGACTCGAAGAGACCCAGCTCCCTCCGCCGTACACTGTTAGAAATCTCACCGTATTTTTACGGGCATTTCCTGGCAGCTTTGTACACAGGAAATGACCGTAAAATTACGGCGGACAGTACTTTATTCCTGACTGTAATAGTTACGCTCATATGACCGTAAAAATTTACGGTAAAAGAAAGTAATCTGACCGTAATTTACCGTAATTTTTTACGGTCACGTCTCGTATTTTTGATGTTTGTGAATGTATTTTACCGTCATTTCTACGGTCAGGTTTCGTACTTTTATGGGTTTTGAATGTATTTCACATTAATTTAAACGGTCATATCTCGTATTTTTCAATATTTTATATGGTATTTCACCGTAATTTCTACGGCCACGAATCTCATTTTTTTGTTTTTAATGTATTTTACCTTAATTTATACGGTCTTATCTCGTATTCTTTATTATATTTGAATGTATTTCACCGTAATTTCTACGGTCACGACTCTCATTTTTTAATATTTTGAATGTATTTTACCGTAATTTATACAGTCATATCTCGTATTTAAAAATATCTTCTAATGTATTTCCCCGTAGTTTATACGGTCATGTCTCGTATCTTTAGTGTATTTTATTGTATTCTCAGTGATTTTCCACGGTCATGTCTCGTATTTTTTACTGTTTTTCACCGCATATCGCTGCAATTTATACGGTCATGCCTGGTATTTTAAATGTTGTAAAATGCGTTCACAGAAACTTTTATTCTTGCAATAGGAACCTTGGCTCAAAAATTCTAAAAGCTCGAGGTTCAAATCTTGCATAGGTGAATGCATTACATCTCTTCCATGGTCTTACTTGACGTTAGAAAGGATGCAGATGCAAACTGTTTCTTCGATATAGGCCTAACACTGGGATAGGAGGGATCTTGACAAACCCAGAACAAATAATTATTGAAAGCCCTGAACATTGAAAAGTCCTTTACACCTAACTTAACAGAAGCTCTTTTTATAATCTAAAATTGCTAGATAATCCAGTTTTAAATAAATTTTATTTACAAAACAACATCTTAAAGTAAAGCGATCATCTTAAAATCAAACAATAAACAGCATAAACACTTGCAATCAATGATATGCCTTCTAGATAGCCCGGAGTCTGCCAATGGGGACGAAGTGTTAGGGACTTCATTTTCAAGGCCTCGGCATATGAGGGCGGTGGCCAATCCTCTCCCTCACCGTCTCATTATCCACGGAGGTCAGTGTACTCATCATTTCTGAGTCGGCTAGGAGGTGCTTGTGGAACAGAAATCTCGGTAAAAATTTCTGCCCCGGCGGGGAATTGAACCCCCGACTTCTCGGTCGACAGTCCAGCGCGCTAACCACTGTACTATCGATAACCCCCCTGCGATCAATACATAAGCACAAACACGAAATTATAAACTCTAACGCCTTATTGTTAAAAAGAAGAGAGTAAAATGTTTAAAGAATCACCCTTCTGCAAATAAACTACAGCAGGTAACTTAAATATATCATTAACTGGCGGCAAGTTAAATAGCTTAATGAGCCATTTTAACCAAATATAATTCACAACAACAGCATATAAAAGTAGACAATATACCTAAAATACACAATCACCAACAAAAATACAACTTAATGATTTAGGTAATTTCAATTAATTTCTTATTATATACTGGTCAAATGCAGTGTAAATCATAACTAACACGAACAAGTCATTTTTTTAAGCCCTCAATATTGAAATTCCTTAAGGAGCTCTTTTTAAAATCTTTATTTGCTTCACTATCCAGTTTTAAATACGTTTGTTTCCAAAACAGCATCTTAATGTAAAACTCTTCAAAACTCAGTGTTCTGCAAAGCTATGGGAAGTATTGTAAACATCTCATCACTGAACGAATATTTAAAAATGCAGTTTTTATTTTTTTAAACAAAAATTATATTTATAAGTAAATGAAAGCTTCAAATCCCAACACAAGGGAGCAATAGGGCCTACAACATTTTAAAACAAAAGTGGCCCTCAAAGGCATGCGGAAAAAAGACAGATGCGAAGGAGCTCAAATAAAGATTGCTATGAATCCTATTTCACGCGTATGAACCGACCACAGTAAGTCTTCTAAGCTCGTTAAATAACAAAGGGACCGAACACATAAAATTTGCATTATAAATTGAGCAGTATGAGAAACAAGCCTTTTGAAATAAAATGAAGCACAGCTGTTAGACAACTAGGCCTATGTCCAATTATTAAATATTTCAACTCCACCATAGAAACAACCGCTAATAAGTATGTCAGCTGAAACGGGCAACGTGTAAGGAAAAAACCGCATTCAAGAGCATGAGCTAGTCTCACGGCATAGAGGAACCCAGCTCCATCGCTGTATTCTTCGTTCGTTATCACCGCTTAAGCCAAAGTCATCTTGCTCATCATCGCCGTCCACGTTCATGAACGCTAGGATAGTACAAACGATATCGTCCTCCGTAACGTTGTATTCATTGTCCTGTGTGTGAATATTAACAAAACAGCATTGAATTAGCATTAATCCTACAGCTTTAAACAAGCTTGCAAGGGAAAATACGCAGCATCTAATAGATATTTCTCAAAGTTTGTCTTTCTGTGGGCATGTGTGTCTGCCCCAGATAGCTCTGAAGCGGCACCAATTAGGGTGTTGAATTTTTTGGCAAACATTCTTATGCAAATTTATATAGGTCAGTGCAGTTATTTTCAACTCTCGACTCACTTTAAATCTCGAGACACGGACATTTTAAATTTCGATAGGTAGTTAACGATGCATCAAGACGCTACTTAACTGTTGCACAATCATTATTATTTAGCCTGACGTCATTTCGCCTCAAGTCATTTTTTGACGTCATTCTCGCCGTTGGCGGCTAAACAGGTAGGCCTATTAAGCGGAATTTCAATAACATCTAGCCGGTTTAACTTAGGCCGGGAAATTTTGGTTTTGACCCCCACACAGCCCACAGAGCTCCACCCTCTGGGGTATCCGGTATTTCCCGGTAAATTGGACGTTAACGCTCCACCCCGCCACACCACCCCTGCCCGCCAACTCGACCCAACCCCCTCCTCCAACCCCACTCTCGCTATCCACACAGCCCAGCTCTAACTCGTCCGCAACCCACCGTTCATATCTCGGGTTTTAAAGTGACTTAAGAGCTGAGAATAGTCGCGTTGAGCCATACATTTGCATGAGAATGTGTTTCAAAAATCAGTGGCGTAGTAAGGTCTTGGGGATCCCCTGTGCAGAGCTTAGGTGGTGGGCCCTTAAATGCTTGAAACCCCATTCGATTTCAAACAACAAAGCTGTGCGAAACGCCTGGTCGCTTTACAAAATTAGCACATTTAACACCAAAGCTAAAGGAAAATAAACTAGCCACATTATTACTATTTTAACAAATTTATCTAATGAAACATATTCTTCTCCATATCAGCAGAGAAAAATTGAACTAGAATACCATACAAAAGTAATCAAAAAAACTTCTTCATCTCCTGAAGTAGGCTATTAATCATCAATCACCCATAGGCCCTACTTAATCAAGATGTTTGGTTTGTTGGTTAAAAGAGCGGGAAAATGTAACGAGTTTGGCAAGTGTGAAATGACTCAATCAAGTCTACGACTAACCTACTACGGGAGTGTAAATCCGAAATGCTAAAAATGCTCGTTTGCGCGTTTTCTCGTGTACAAAAATATATATCACTTTTGAGGTGTCAAGCTTGAATCCAATGGTGATGTAACACAGTAACTGCTACTGTAGCCTCTGAAGTTCGAGGCCTACTCGGTTCAGTTTCAATATATATGTCAACCACCATCTTTGCACTGATCAAACCGGAATTCAACTCTGCCCCCATGTCTGATGTAGTCATCGATGCAAGCTCGCTCTCCGCAGGCATCATAAATGCGGAATTTGTTTGCATTTTGGCGGTATTCTGTATACCCGCTCTTCTCGTGCTTGTCGCTTAGCAGCGTCACTTAAATAAGACTTAGGCATAACTTGGTGGACAGAAAGAGTGCCGTACGAGAGTTAAAAATATACAATTTTCAAGTAATTGGGCTATGCAGTTATCTTTTATAAATTTCACATTTTACTACAAAGATAGGTCTAATAAATTTTAAACGCGTCTGCGTAGACAATGACACAATTATGTTTATAGGTCGGCACAAGTTACAACTACTTCCGGCCAAAACCTGCAAAGAGTGAAGATATTTGTAATAAGGTAGCCTGATCATGGACATTCCGGCTTAAACCCAAAAAATTACTGGGTGTGTACACTGCAGTGCCGGCGCTAGCACCCCCCGTACCCCCGGCCGGGGGGGGCCCCGAGTTTGAAGGGGGCCCCCAAATTTAGCTGGTCATTATGCCTATTTGTGACTGTACAGATCCGGTCTGGTGCATGCCCCAACTAACCATACGGCACTGCCATAGCAGATCTAATGCAAATATCATACTGATTTTGGGCGTAAGTATAAAACCATTAGAGTTTGAAAGGGGGCCCCCAAATTTAGCTGGTCATTATGCCTATTTGTGACTTACAGATCCGGTCTGGTGCATGCCTCAACTATAACCACGTGGCACTGCCATAGCAGACCTAATGCAAATATCGTACCGATTATGGGCGTATAAAGCCATTTAAACTAACTCAGGCAATTTCGTCCACTTTCTCAAACACCATGTTTATAAATTGTAACTGATTCTAATTGCTAATTGAATGAGGCGTCCAAATAAAACATGCGCGAGGCCCAAACATTAAAGCCTTAGCCTGTGTTGGGTCCCAGATGTCCTTGCATGGTATGTGTCTGATCTCAAGTTTGCAAGGGGCCTCAAAATTAATGTAGCTGGTAATTATACCTTTCACGACGGTTCATTCCTGAAATCATGCACCGAATTATGTTTTAACGCAAATCATACAAAATAATATTACGCAAACTAATAGAGCATTGTCCTTCAACCCAAGAGGAGACTTGGGGATGTGGACAGGGGCACGGCCCCACAGTTTATGGTTGGGACGGAATCCTTGTATCCCCAATATTTCAGAAATATTTCATAAGTATCATCCACTGCCCATCAATAATGATCAATTTTGTTAAGATGACAGCCTTTAAATGCTACCATTACAGTTGGCAAATCGGACAAATTTAAACAATGGAGAGGGGACACTCTGAAGTCCTAAACCACGACTAACAGCAATGAAAAATAAACAATTTTTTTAAAGATGACAGCTTAAAATTCTACCATTACAGCATGGAAATTCCCAAAAATTTAGCAATTGGGATACATTTATTGAAGTCTTACACCATGTCTTTCAGCACTTATATTATGAAAATTTTTGCTGAGATGACAGCTCAAGGTATGGGGGGCCCCAAGTTTTTTTCGGGGGGGCCTCAGGTACCCTAGCGCCGGCACTGGTACACTGTAGCCTATATGTAGGTGTGAATACATTCTGCATATCCTTAAAGTAAAAATTTGACTATGACCCCGGGGGGCCCCTGACATCAATATTTGGAAGCTCTTAGGCCTGCCGTTTCAGAGCCTTTCTTGGTACAACATACTTTGCATACATACGAACAGAAGCACAAACTTTCAGAAATATATATCAGATTAAAATACTGAATAGTTTTGCGGATGTTCGCACTCTAAGAAAACGAAACGCCAACATTAATAAATAATTAATATCGTATCTGTATCTGAACATTTTTAAAGCGCCTGTCGCAGAAGGAGCTATTCAGAGGGGCAGTGGTGTAGCCAGGAATTTATTATATTCTTTTGCCTGGACGGATGCCCTTTCTGACACCAATCCAACATTATTACAGTAAATAAAAATAGAATAAAGTAACAAAGGGAATAAAGTAAGAAAAACAATTGCTACTACAAGCAATTGTTTTGTTTTCTTATTGAAGTGGATAAATAACCATTAAAAAACTTTTTTTAGGCCAATGGGGGAGTTTTAACCACTGAAATCTCTCACTTGTCTACTTGACCATTCAGTAGCACTTCCATTGGGAGTACGCCAAGAGAAGAAATGGAGTTTGAAGAGATATAGAAATACATCTAGGAAGAACACGCAAAGTAAAAGGGAGGGCTTTCCAGAGGGAAAGGGCAATGGTGGAAAATGATCTAGTTTGGGCCAAGGTGTTTTTTGATAACGGGACAAACGGATCATTGCAGTTTGAAGAGTAAAGAAGTCCTGAGGGAGGCTATAGATTGTAGAATGAGGAGAGTGAATGAGATCTCTGAGATCTTTCGAAGCAAACCCCAGTTGGAAATAGGAGGAGCGAATAAAGTTGGTAACATGTACAGAGCAAATGAGAACTGACCGCTGAGAAAGAGTGCCTTAAAATAACAGTAGTAATAGACCTATCTGCCATGTACAAAATGAATAGAAGTGGCCTTAATTAAGACAGAGAACTCAAGCTTTGTCACACACAAAGACAAGGACCCAATCAGACCTGAAGATTCCAGATAATTATGATCATCTGAGACTGAGAGTGTTCAAATAAGTAAGCTCGAAACCAGGAGATAGAAGTACATTAACGCAGGTGACCACTGACCATTGTATCTGCCAGGTCACCAAGTGTCTTCTCTTTTGAAGGTTTCCTGTTGATTGTATCATTGCCTGTCCATCAATAATTTGTTTGGAAGGGGTCACATGAACTCCGTCGCGACTTATGGGCACAATTATCGCAAATTTGTTCATTGCCTCATATTATACGTGGGATGTCTTGTATTGGCTCCCTTACACGCGGATTGCCTAACAGGGTCTGTGTGTTGGTTAGGCGGTGCTTTGAGCGATTAGCCCATTACATCTGCAAGAACTGTTTTTTTGCACTTCGGGTGTCCAGCGTCGATACACTCTTCTATTCTATTCTATTCAGTTGGCGGACCAAGCTGATCTTCTGGTTCGCTCGCGAACTGCTTATTCGGTAGCACCGTTCATTCTCATTCTCTGTAGCTAAGGACGAAGATTCTTCGTTTTAAGACTTGCTGAGGAAATTTTGATAATTTGAATGATCACTGTCTGGACAAATAAGTGAACATTGTAGAATCTTGCAATGTAGATAACTTCCACAGCATGGGAGATGTCATCTCGCAAAGACCTGGTAAAAACTTAAATCAAGTTCCTATTGCATACAATCATGTCTTCACTTGTGGTAAATTTTGGGATTCTGACCGCCATTTCGTCCGCCATTTTTGTTTATTGTCACTGCCACCTATACGATATTGATTCTATCGCATTCTTTGACTTTTAAAATGCTGAATGAGACTCTAAAATCATGTTTCCATTAGACATATGACTTCACTTATAGCCATACTAAGCTTCGGACCGCCATTTTTTCCACCATTTTTGTTTCCTGTAGTGCCTCATAAGTGACCTTGATTCCATTGCTTTCCTTGACCTCTAAAGTGTTGAAATAGTCTCTGTAAAAATATTTCTGTTGCATACATAACTTCACTTACAACCGTTTCAGCTCCTGGCCGCCATTTTGTCCGCCATTTTGATTTTCTCTGCAGTGTTGCTTGTGTGTTTTTGGTTCCATTGCATTCATTGAAACCTATAATCTTAATTTAGAGTCTAAAATCGTGCTCTATCACATACAATACTTTTACAATAGCTAGGTGAAGCAATTGACCGCCAATTTGTCCCCCAACTTGTTTCCCCTTGCAACGCCAAAATTTCCAGCTTGCTAACCGCGATTTTCGTTTTCAGCAGGGTCAAATTATTACAGAAACGCCTGTTGGCAAATTTTTACATGATTGGCTTCTAACAGTGTCAGTTTCATATACCAGGCTTGTTCTATAATTTTGGCAAAAAACCTCGGAGGCGTCTTTTTGGTCCGATCTGTGTGTGTCTTCACCAGGACTTACTAGACACTGTATGGATTAAGTTCAAGAAGAGATTTGCTTGCCATAAGTTTTTTCAGGGTGTCTCTTCTTGTCTGCCTGCTTCATCAGTTTTTCCAGAGTGTCTCTTCTTGTCAGCCTGTTTTATCAGTGTTTCCAGGGTGTCTCTTCTTGTCTGCCTGTTTTATCAGTTTTTTCAGGGTGTCTCTTCTTGTCTGCCTGCTTCATCAGTTTTTCCAGGGTGTCTCTTCTTGTGTGCCTGCTTCATCAGTTTTTCCAGGGTGTCTCTTCTTGTCTGCCTGTTTCATCAGTTTTTCCAGGGTGTCTCTTCTTGTCTGCCTGTTTTATCAGTTTTTCCAGGGTGTCTCTTCTTGTGTGCCTGCTTCATCAGTTTTTCCAGGGTGTCTCTTCTTGTGTGCCTGCTTCATCAGTTTTTCCAGGGTGTCTCTTCTTGTCTGCCTGTTTCATCAGTTTTTCCAGGGTGTCTCTTCTTGTCTGCCTGTTTTATCAGTTTTTCCAGGGTGTCTCTTCTTGTGTGCCTGCTTCATCAGTTTTTCCAGGGTGTCTCTTCTTGTCTGCCTGTTTTATCAGTTTTTCCAGGGTGTCTCTTCTTGTGTGCCTGTTTTATCAGTTTTTCCAGGGTGTCTCTTCTTGTGTGCCTGTTTTATCAGTTTTCCAGGGTGTTTCTTCTTGTCTGCCTGTTTTATCAGTTTTTCCAGGGTGTCTCTTCTTGTCTGCCTGCTTCATCAGTTTTCCAGGGTGTCTCTTCTTGTCTGCCTGCTTCATCAGTTTTCCAGGGTGTCTCTTCTTGTCTGCCTGTCTATTACGCGAGGCCAAAGCAGGTGATGATGATCGCGACGACCACGACGAAGATGATGATGACGATGACGATGATGCTGACAATGATGATAAATGATGATGATGATGACGATAATGATGACGATGATTTTGATTATGATGATAATGATGATGATGATGATGATGATGATGATGATGATGATGATGATGATGATGATGATGATGATGATGATGATGATGATGATGATGATGATAGTGATGTTGACGATAACGACGACGACGACGATGACGACGATAACGATCATGATATGAACAAGAAGAAGATGACGATGACGACGACGACGATGATGATGATGGCGATGGCGATGATGCTGATGCTGACGATGATAATAAATGATGATGGCGATGATAATGACCGCGACGACGTCAACGATGTCAACGACTAAGTACTGATGATGACAATTTTGATGATAACGATTTTTTTTATTATGACGATAATGGTGAAGAAGAAGAAGATGATGTTAATGATGATGATGATGATGATGATGATGATGATGATGATGATGATGATGATGATGATGATGATGATGATGATGATGATGATGATGATGATGATGATGACGATGATGATGACGATGACGATGATGATGATGATGGTGTTGGGAGGTGTGGCCTATTTGTCTGTGTCTTCGTCGACGCATCTGAACAGTTCTGTAGAAGGATTTCATTACTACGTTGAAGTCAGGATTTCTATTACTGTGATTTGCTTGCCTTTTGTATATCTCTGTCTACGTTCTGACTTAAGCCTATCCAACACATATTTTTTAAAATATTTATATGCATACCAACACTATATATACACACGTGTAACGTCGTGTATGACCCACCCATACCCATTTTCGTTCCCCTTTCCTGTAGTTTGGTGTTTCTTTATGTCTGACTAATTATTATTCGGTGTCTCTCCTTGTACCCGTCGCTCTTGTAACGGTTCACTCCGTCCTTTTCGAATCTGTCATGATTGACTCCCCGGCCTGTTGGATCCATCAGAGGGACTGTTAACTGTCTGGCGCATGAGGTGGTCATCGTGGGGGTGATTAGTGTTATAAAGCGGTGTAATGACTTTCAGGTTTCCGCCTGTAGAGGTCCGTGCAGTGTGGATGTTAAATCGGCTTCCCTCCTGCAATCTCCTTCCCTTCTCCCCCCCCTACTACCTGCGTCCCGTGTCGAAATGTATGCCTACATGTATAATTATGCATATACTCCCGCCATTCATCTACGTGTACTCAGCCCTCTATTCGTAACCACTAACCACCGCATTTGTTTGTACCCATCGCCACATCCACTATAATGTAGATCTATGTACAATTGTACATGCACCCATTACTACATAATATGTAGGTGGGGTTTGCCTGTATAAAGACAAGCTCCGTTATTGCTCTGTAAATTCCTCAATGCTGCCTGATAGATTCAATATACACAAGCTATATGTTAGTTCGCTGCGTTGTCAGTAGCAGATATCAAATTGCCCTCATCTATTTCAAATTTAGGGTAAGGTAGCCCATTATGGGCACCCTCCTAATATGGGCACCCCCGAAGAAAAGTATATATAAAGTGCTACTGTAGCTCTATATCTGGGATTCCAGTAGAACTGTAGTGCATCATTGGATTGACCCAAAAATTTCATCTGGATTGTGACTGTGCAATTTTTACACAATTTAATGAAGAATAAATCAAATTTCACGAAACGTTAGCGATTTCCAAAATTCTGTTTTCGTGTACTGTATCAAGTGTACCAAGTCGATTTTTTAAAGGTAAATTTTTCTGTTTTGAGAATTGTTTTGTGATCAGGTTGGTGTGCGCTGACAGGTGATTCCTGTAATGCATTATTTGTATAGCTGACTTGAAGCGTGTCATAGGTGAGAGCCTAATAATGGGCACACGCCGTGCCCGAATATGGGCACCTAATGTATGGTCTGATCATGGACCCGAATATGGGCATGCCCATATTAAGTCTATTGCTAATAGGCCATACATTGTATATGAAATATACAATATTGTGGCCTGTATATTATGTAGGCATATGGTAAGAAAATAAATACTATTGCAAATAGAAAATTTAGATATGCTAAGCCAAACCTCTCTATGTGTGTACGTATGCATACATACATAGATACATGCATACCATACATGCATACATGAATATGTTGAATAGACAGCAAGTTTTTGCTGGGTCACTCTCTTTTAGGTTTAAGGTTTTCAAGAAGGTTTCAGATCCCTCTAGTGTTAGCCTACAACTGTATTGTGTGAGATTAGTAGCGGATGAACAATTACGGATTTCTTTTGGAATATTATTGTAAAGAGCAATAATATGACATTTACGTGTACCTTTGACTCCATTATGCGTGAACTTAATAATATTATGATGGGTGCCCATCATTAGGACACCAGTGCCTAATATGGGCACTTCAGAGCTCTTGGTATTTTCAATATTTTGTAGGTAAATCTCAACATTTTAATGTCATTTCAGTGAGTTTCTAGTTGCCAAAGTGTTGAAAATTAGTTTGGCAAACATTGTTTTACTTGACCTTCATTGGACCATGAACTACAGGCAAAAGTCCTTAAGGTGCCCATAATAGGGTACTTTACCCTATAAATAACAATGTCAGAATCATTATAAAGGTTATAATTTGGAGAAACATTTAAAACTTACTCACACGCGTCCTGAATTATGATATTCACAAAGACGACATTGGCGCAGAACAGAACGTGCAGATGCTACGAAAGTTCCTAAAACATAAAAAATTATTAAAACAACTCACTGAATTCAAAAACCTGATTGCAGGTCAAGCAGCAGTACTGGCTAGCCTATAAATCAAACAGCCACAGGTAATTAGGAGGAGTTTTCTTGAAGGGGCGCTAAATAAATGCACGCTTACAATTACAATTTCAATTATGTTCATAATGTGGCTATTACAATATTATTATTACTATTATTATTGTCATCAACATCATGATCATCATTATGATAACGACCATCATCATAAATTCATAATCATGATCAACGTTATCATAATCATCAATAATAATAATCGTCATCATCATTACCACCACCACCACCACCACCACCACCATAACCTTCATCATCATCATCATCATCATCGTCATCGTCGTCGTCGTCGTCATCGACATCATCATCATCATCATCATCATCATCATCATCATCATCATCATCATCATCATCATCATCATCACTACGACCTCAACCAATACTGATATTGGTATATTGGTACTTCTACTAATACAATCACCGTTATTGTTAACTTCTATGGAATTAAGTGCGCGTACCTCAGTGCTACACCGTCGTTTTCAGTCGTGAGCCCTCCTGAGAAGTCCCTATATCATTGAATATTTATTATACATATATAATATGCATATAATTATATGTACATGAATTTATATGTGCGTGCTGACGTACCTACATACATACATGCATACATACAGAAGTATAAACATATTACATACATACATACATACATACATACATACATACATACATACATACATACATACATACATACATACATACATACATACATACATACATACATACATTCATAAATACATACATACATACATACATACATACATACATACATACATACATACATACATACATACATACATACATACATACATACATACATACACATACATGCACACACATACATACACACATATACATGCACAATTATATACATAGCCTTCATACAATGCCATACATATATACTTACGTACATATGTACATACATAATTACAAACATAGCCTGCATACAATTTCATAATATATACTTACATACATACAATGTCATGCATGCAGACATACATACGCATACGTACACGCCATACAATGTATGTACTGTGTGCACTGTGCACACTTGTTATAACGCCCCTTCAAGATTACTACTCAGAATTACTCCCGACTACAACGCTGACACTGAATCGGAATTTCACGCATGAGCAATTGCGAGTGAGGGACTCGTGCTCCTTATGAGGAAGCTTGAGTTGGATTCGAACAAAATTCCGACTGCAAGGCAACGAAAATAGATACTACACTACCGTGCCCCTATAATGTATGGCATAATTATGTTGGTACATACATATACATACATACCGACCTATCCACATACATACATAACTACATACCTACATACAAACATTCCTACATACATATATACATACATGTGTACATACATATATACATACTTAAATACATACATACATACATACATACATGCATACATAAATGCATATTACATTACACTACACAGCACTGAATTGCACTGCACTGCACTACACTACACTACATTACATTATATTACTTTACGCTATATTACATTACATTACATTACAGTACAGTACAGTGCAGTACAGTACAGTACATTACATTACATTATATTATATTATATTATATTATATTATATTATATTATATTATATTATATTATATTATATTATATTATATTGCACTTGAACCTTTGCAAAGGACCCGTGCTGAACTATGAAGAGAGACTCAAACCCTGTGGCGTCTAATCAGACGGGAAGTGGAGGTGAAGAATATCACCGTATCAATTCATTGAAAAATAAGCAGGGCTGTAAAACAGCCTCTATATGTAACTGAGTACATTTAGGTCTACACACTACACAGTCCGATACGCAACCATGACATTCAGGTCACCATATCAGTATATAAGTGTTTCGATTAAAAAATGCAAACGTTTACCTTTAGAAGGAGGTCCGCTCAAATCAGCAGCAAACGTCAATGATGATCGATTCAATGCCACGGTTAAAGGCACCGTGACTTGGGCCGTGTCGACTGAGATGGCATCTGGTGGAAGGTCGTTATAGAAGTCATTATAGGTGCAGGGGGTCCGTGTGAACAGATTATACGAGTCTTATACGCCTTTATCTTTATTGCCTCATCAAGAGCGTCGGATGCAGCCGCAGAGCGCCCCCTTCCGTCAGGATGAATGATTAATAGTGGGTCGATTGTTAATGTAACCGTTTGGATTTATATACTCGTTGTTCGCTCTTGCACGTTTTTCATACATGTATGTATGTATGTATGTATGTATGTATGTGTGTGTATGTATGTATGTATGTATTATCATGAATGTATATACCCCTCAAGCCCAACCAACTCCTCAGCGTTGTAAAGTAGGGGAAGTGTACAGAGGGCATGGGCATAAGCGGAGAAAGCCTCGGCCGAGGTGCCAACTGCAGGGAGCTACGCGAGGTGGGATTGCTCAGCAGGAGCCCTGAAGCAGCTGGCAAACGCGGACGGAATCTACCCTTGCCTTGAGGCATACCTTGTAGGTCATAAACCCGAAACCGATCCTCGTGCCGGTCCAATGCCCGGATGAAAGGGAGAGTCTGTGAGACGACGAGTGTCGATGCACTGAAAATAAAGAGCCAAGACGACTGAAATCTGATCACAGAAGTTTCAAATATAAATGTCGTCGGACACCTACGTGCGATGCGCCATGTATGGTATTTGATGATGATGACGACGACGACGACGATGATGATGATGATGATGATGATGATGATATTGATGATGTATGTATGTATACATGTATGTATGCATGTATGTATAAATGTTTGCATGTGAGTTTGTATGTACGTATGTATGTATGTATGTACGTACGTACGTACGTACGTACGTACGTACGTACGTATGTGTGTATGTATGTATGTATGTATGTATGTATGTATGTATGTATGTATGTATGTATGTATGTATGTATGTATGTATGTATTACTATGTATGCATGTATGAATTGAAGGAATGAAGGCCTATGTTTGTGTGCATGCTTTGAGAAATGCTAATTGAGCATTTGAACTTAATGTTATATTCACATCTGGCGTGGCCTGAAACCAGCCTTATAAGAGCTTGTGAACAAGGCCCGAGATATCGACTTACAGAGCTGATCCCCTGGGACGGACGACGGGTGTCCTGGCCTCTGATTAATGAATCGTTAGTTACGTGTAGGGACTTCGCCGGCCGTTAGGGTGGGTGATGACCTGGATTAATCGTGGAAAATTTTCTGCACCTGTTTCTTATGACGGACATGCGGCAATATACAAACTTACTTAGTGTTATGTAATATAATTATAGGCCTAATATTCGTTTATTGGCATTCAATCTGACAGACCGCAGAACGATTACAGGTACAAACTATATACGAAATACGGCCATCGGCCAGCTTCGCACGACACGCAGGTCGGCTGCAACAGGCTCGGTAACTTAACACTAATGGCCTAAGTGCTGGAACGCTGCTGATTCGGCCAAGCCAGAAGTGGGAGGGGCGATCTTATTTTCAACAGACCCGAGGCAAACAACACAACAAAGCGCCACTGGCAGCTAACAGAAATTCAAATAAATTTTTGGCCCTGAGCGAAGCTTGAACCCGGGTGGCGAAAATGACTCTCAGTTTATCAACCAACGCTCTCTCCACTGAGCTACGGACCCCCTTGCCTTCATCACTCTCATTATCATCATCTCTCCGTCATCATCGTTTTTGGGACCATGACATTCGTCCTCATCGTCGTCATCATCATCATCATCATTTTATGCTAATCGTACATGTCATCGCCTTATGATCGTCGCCGTCGTTCTCATTAACTATCGTTATTCCGGTGCACGACATCATCGTCGTCGTCACGTCATCATTTTATACAAGTAGTACTCGTAATCTTAAATATCTTCATCATCGTCGTCGTCATCATCAGCGGCGGCAGCAGCGGCGAAGGTATCATCATCATCATCATCATCATCATCATCATCATCATCATCATCATCATCATCATCATCCTTGTCATCATCTTCATCGTCATTATCATTATTCGCATGGCCCTTTTCGTCGTCGTCATCGTCATCGTCGTCGCCACCATCATTTCATTGTATGTATCTGACCAATTATAAGGCGCTTCTCGCTGCAAGAGCCTTTTCAGAAGGGCTCTCAGTGCGTGCAACAACGAGAGAAAAGGCAGTTGTTTTGAGACGATAGAAATAATAGGAATGATTACATAAAGGATGGCAAGCGAACTGAAGGGGACCATTGAGAAAGACCTATACAGGCAAGGCATCTGGAT
>OX457037.1:51736406-51783906 GCA_949752735.1 Lumbricus terrestris
TAACATCAGGTCCAGTATAAGTTCCAATGGAAGTTTTTTTCGAATGCAGCCCCAACAATTAGCTCCATAACATGGTGTCGACATGCCAGAAAAAGGAGATTTTTTATTCAATTCTTGCTGTATTCGGAAACATGCACTTGAGCGATGACCTGTGTTGCTGGCTGTGGTGTCAAAGCACAAAGCAACAAGCTGATCTTGAACATTCCACTCTCTCAAACACTGGACGACTGCAGATGCTTGAGCTGAGCCTGTTCCTGGGGATAGTTTTGGAATGCCCAGTAACTGTTCAATTCCTGCACCTGAGATCAGAACTGGAAGACGGTCAACATGTTCGCGTGATGTCAAATCTTTGAGGAAACTTGCCGTCCCAATGAACGGTTAAAGGAACTAAGGCGGAAAATTCGGATTGAAGGCTGTTTGATTTGGTGGTTCTGTTGCTCGCCCTGGCTCGTTGAATGGAATTTCGGTTGATATTCAAAGTCTTGACGTCACAGACAAGGCTGGAAGCCACTTCGCTAAGAACGAATGTAGCATTTCTTGACGAAATCTTTGTTCTGTCCAAAGCCGATGTCAGACCAAGAGACAAAATATTGATTCTGGCTCGTTTGGGCGCAGTTGGTTCATTTTTACTAGTTTTAGTGCCGCAGGTTTTGTTTCCTTTACATCCAACATCAGGCCCACCACTTTCATCACTTGATTCTTCATCACTTGAACAGGACTCGGTATCCAGTACTAACTGGCTTGTACACGCCGCGAGCTCTTCCTGTGCTCTTTATTTGCGCATCTGTTCCATTTCTTCCGTTCCTGTGCACGCTGTCTTCGATGCCTATCCACCATGTCAGCTGCACCAACTGAACCTGAACGTTCCTTCTGCCTTTGAGGGAGTATAAAGTCTCTGTCTTCAGGAATGGAGATCATTGTGAGAGCGTCTGCATGGGCAATATCAAACAGGTCATCTAGTCTATCAATAAATTTCTCCTCCTTAATTTTGTGAGCTGTAGCTGTTCGGTGTCTATGCTTTTGAAGTCCTTTCCATTCCATGAACACAGACTCCAACTTGTCAATACAATGCTTTTTACCTCTTACAGATATACCAGCTTGGTTCCAAAATAGAGTGGCTTTTTCTATAACCTGTTGACTGGAATAACGGACTGTTTGCTTGCCAACTTTGAATAGATGCATGAAGTATCCAAAAGTTTTTACGATACGATGGCAACTTTGCTCCAAGAATTTCAGGCTCATAAGAGCCAAGTATATAGACACTTGTTTTCGCGTTTGCATAATTAAATATGAATAATTTTTTGTAATATTTCGTATTTACTATGTCTGACAATGTAGGCCTATGTTTCCAATAGTAGACTAAAATCAAATGTCTTTCCTTGTATTAAACAACTCTTCATAAAATATTGCCACCTTTATTCAACCAGACAACAAACGTTAATCAAACATATTTGAAATTGTACAGTGACTAAAATTTTAAAGCTCACGTAATTTTAATAAGTAGGCCTAAGTTAGTACTAAATATTAAATGTTGATGCATTGCAAACATTAGTAGGCCGACAGAATGTATTAAAGCACTGAAAATTTCAGTTTGCGATTCCAATTATAATTTGGAAGTTTACACGTACATTATTGAAACTTGAGAGCTCGGGGGGCACCCTTAAATATTGCCCTATTGCAAAGATTTTTTGCACAAATTATTTTCTTCATAATTGAAATAGATTGGAGGGGTGCCAGCAGATTATTTTTAACTTTCATTTTTAAGGGCCGCCCTAGTATGTATGTATGTATGTATGTATGTATGTATGTATGTATGTATGTATGTATGTATGTATGTATGTATGTATGTATGTATGTATGTATGTATGTATGTACTATGTATGTATGTAAAGTAGGTATGGATGCATGCATGCATTTATACGACACCTATAGGCCTCATGTTCTTTTCCAGTCACGTATAAGCGAATATATAAGACTTGTGTGCGAATAGTAGTGGCTTGATGAAGCGCGTCGTTGGAACAGAATTTGAATGAAGCAACTTAGGTGTTGATTGTGAAGACGACGTATACAATGGCAATGAAGCGATCAAGAGTCTCTTAGAACGAAGTCTTCTGATTAGGTTCCGTCGAAAGCGATCGACTCATCCTATAGCTGCTGTTGATGCTCTTCGCATTCTGATATATCTTAAGCGACTTATCTGTTGGATGAGTCAGCAGAAATATATCTTAAGTCACCGAGTGAGTCATCCCATCTGATGCTGCGCCTGACGCTCTCCTCTTTATAATATTTTGTCTCTTAGTCATCTTCTTTTCTGAGTTGAGTCACCAGAGGAACGGACTCCCAATTCTCCGACCGATCGAACCATTCATCCAACGCTCTCCTCTTGAAAATAATCTCAAGCGTATTTTTTTCGTTGAGTCACTTGAATAACTGGCGGCGAGCGACAAGCATTGTATCCCACGTAGGCCTACA
The DNA here is from genome assembly GCA_949752735.1 of Lumbricus terrestris. Lineage (NCBI taxonomy): Eukaryota > Metazoa > Annelida > Clitellata > Crassiclitellata > Lumbricidae > Lumbricus > Lumbricus terrestris. The sequence goes on from OX457037.1 coordinate 51,738,879, forward strand.
CTTCTCCCATTCCTCTTCCTATCCTAACCGTTTTCTTTCCGAAGAGCTGCAGGTTGAGTCGTAGGTGCTATGTAAATTCGTGGAATCCGTGCTCCGACCAGATTCATCATCCTCTGCTGGAGACATGGAGTTGCCCATATCTATCGGAATTAATTCGAACTTCAGATTTGTAGGCTAACGTAGCGAGGTTGACTCGAGAGTTGAAACACAAAGTCTTGTCAAACAATTCAATCGCGCGCTAAAACGTCAGTGAATCTTATTATCAGAGGACAACAATTATTATGTTGTAAGCCTAGCCCAGGGGTCTCAAACTCAAGTCAGCATGTGGGCCGCATTTGGAAATTTTTAATGACTCGCGGGCCGCAACATAAAAATATTCTCGTGCACGTGAAACTAAAGAATTAGTTATGTGTCATTGCAGCATACAATACTGTAATGATGATATGACCCTGTAAAATTCACACAATATTATATTATAAGTGTAACTATAATATGGTACTGGGAAAAAAATAGAAAAACATTTTATCACAATTATTGAAAAATGCATGGGCCCTATAGGCCTAATTGAAGAAATTATGCTGTAATCAAAATTTGAAATGACTCTAATTTTTTAAGTATCCTAAGCAATGTTCAGAGTAATTCAACTCGATTTTAGTTACGCCAAGAGACTGAGTGTTCTTAAGTGTTCTAAATGTTCTAACTCCTCTAAACCAAAGTCACCAAAATTATAGGAATAAACATAGGGCCTACCTGTTAGTGTCATTGTTCAAAACCAAGCAAATGGAAGTTAATTTGCAAAAATAAACACACGCGTAAGTGACATTTTTCAACTTCCCATCATCTGGGGAGATACAATTATTACGAAGATAGGCCTAGCCTACTCTATTTTGCGACTCCGGCATAAAACTTCGCTGTAGCATACTTCTGCTTCGGCGTTGCATCACACTGAAGGTCCACTAATTCCATCTGCATATAATATTATGCCTATATGATATAGGCCTATCTGTTGTTGTGGACTCAATGTCCACAGTAGAAGGAGTAGAAAGCAGTTTAAACATTGGTTCAAATCGTAAAGGAACTGCAAAATTCTTTTAAACCGATTTCTAATTTTTAAAAATCAAAAACCAGGAGGCTGTTCGCGGGCCGCATTAATCGGGTTCGCGGGCCGCATGCGGCCCGCGGGCCGCGTGTTTGAGACCCCTGGCCTAGCCTATGAATTGTTTGAGATGTTGGCCTGCAAATAATTATTGGCTAGATTTCGCCCGTAGCCTATACAGGGACGTGCGGTAACTAGCGTTGGGCTGGGGGGGGGCTTAGCCCCAAACGAAGTTGAAGCTCCCCCAAATAAATCAAGCCGTTGTATGCCCCCGGCACCACTATAGATTCCTGCTACCGCAATCGTCACGCTCAAGGTTTAAGCCCCCCCAAATAAAAAATCCTAGTTGCGGCCCTGAGCCTATAGACGTATAGGCTTCTACGAGGTTAATGTTAAGCAGTGGCCTATGAGAATAGCAGAAAAATACCTGCAGAGGTAAAAAATAATGCTGATTTATGCGTCATTGTGAAGACTGTGGAGTCCTAACTCCTAAGAAAGACTGGGGTTTAAACCCCAAGGCAGTTCTCACTCTAGGCCTATAGGGCCTACTAGTGTAGGTTAGCCTATATATAGGCTAAGCGTATACGCCCTACGTACGCTTGACTGATAAATTCTTTCATTTCGCAATAAACCTCCATTCCGCACACGCTTTCTAATTAATGAACGCGCGAAAATCTACGAACAGCATTCATAGCATAGTGAACATAAATGGCAACGGTCGTTTTACCGCTTAGAGCAGCAGCTAGTGGTCTTCCTTCCAATATCTCTCAGCGCATCGCAGCGCAAAAGACGTCACCGGAATCATTTACCATTAGCGTCGACTAAACCTCGAACCTCGTCGTCGTCTAACGGTCTAGACGTAAGAAGCATCGCATCGTCCACCGATAAATCCAGGTTAACTCTGTCGACGGTCGACCCGGCTCCGGTGTCGGCGGTGTGGCTCGACCACGCCGTCGGTGCGGATTCGAAAGTAATTCCAATTGATAGTTACTCGGAAGGGAGTCCTTAACAGAGGCGACCAATGTGGGCTACTGCAACGCAGACTATATAAGATATGGGGGGGGGGGAAGTTGCAGAACAGCTGCATGGTACCAGAAGAGGGGTAGTACCCAGTGCGAAAATTGGCATTTAAATTGCCGATATATATATATATATATATATCTAGCCTATATATAAATGTAAGTGGTCAGGGCATGGAAAGGCAGCTTTGCGGTACTATAAGTGGGTTAATGCTGACAAAAGTCTGCACTGATTTGATTTTGTCCTCCATCCAACTAACAAAGTGGATCAAATGCTTCCCTAAGTGACATCTGGTTGATTGAAAAAAAAGAGCGGAACTCTTTTAGGCTAAAACAGTTTTGTTTCTCGATGTACAAAACAAAGTTTTAGCTTCTTGTCAATTATTATTCTTTGAAGGAATCAATGTTTTCGTCTGGTTCACAACACACAACTTACATAGCTCATATTGTTGTATTTTACCTAGCAAGCACAAAGTAAACCGGCTCCATGCCTCTGCACCACAACTTTTGTCAGATGATGGGGCACATGAACCAGCTTCAGCATCTTGCCATTTGAGAATTTTTCACAAGATGTGGGTGGATACATCATACAGGACTTAAAACTAGGAAAGCTAAGTAATAACTGGCCCTAGTGTAATGAAAGAAAATCATAAACAAGCTAGTTCTCCAAGTTTAGAGGAGCATGATTGCGTCCATAATATTATGTCCCCACCAAAAACTCACATATGAAAACACTTCTTTCTAAAGCGCAAGCACCAGTTAGAACACGCAGAGTGTAGCACAGATCTGTATGACCAATAATTCGAGCATCCCTCAAGTCAACCGTTAGCACATGCTTTATTATCATCATCACCAGCAACATCTGAACGTTGATTTGGTACATTCTTCGTACATTGACCCTTAAGATATTATAGGTTATGCAATTCTGACGTCGTCATTAGGTCAACATTAAAACAGTAAGACACAACTTAAATTATATCTACCAGATAAATGATCAATATTTCAACAATTGATGACACACTTAATTGTCGACTTTTCTATTACCTCTTTTAAACATACAATATTGTCATGATAAGCAACTGCACCATTTCTAATCTGTTAACTTAGGTGAAAACAGAACTACAAAGCTCATACGGCTAAAAGTGAAGATGGGGAGAGTATTAGAAACAGTGTGAGAATTGTGAAAAATTAACTGGAGGGTTTGAATTGTGTGGGGGGGGTTGAATTGGGGGGGTTGAATTATGATCCATTTGGAATTGGGGTGTGAAAAACACTTTATTAAGGAGCACTAAGAAAGACTGGGGGGGGGGGTGAAACACCACAACCCCTAAAGCAATTCTCACACTGACGACACCCCTATAATGCTCTTTGCATCTTCACTTTCTCTCCTCTGAGTGTCTCTCTGTTTCTCCCTCACACAACTAAATAATTTAAATATAGACTAGAACATGCATCTGAACATGAAAGCTGTAAGCTGCCTACATAACATAACAGCAGCACACTGGTCACACTCACTAACACGGTCTCATCCCTCCTTCCCAGTCATTTCAAAGGCTACCAAAATCTCAAAGTTCACATGTGTACAAAAAATAGCACAGTGGTCAATTGCTAATGTGTAGTATCCTCTCTCACCTGTGTATCATTGCTCAAATCAACACATCGTAAGTGAATCTCAGCCATGAAGCTGAGGCAATCTTTAAATTTCATCCCATATAAAGTCTAGCACTTCAACTACAATCCAACCAAGTCATCTGCATCAACACAAACTGACTGATGCAGTTGACCAAATATTCAACTCTACCTCTAAGGTGACTGCTCCTCATCTTTGGTTAACTGCTATCCAAAAAAGGAGCAGCTCAAATTGAATATAGTCCATAAAAGTCAGAAAGCATGAGAGAATGGCTTAGACAACAGCCACAGTCACAACTGAAACACTTTAGTCAACAAGGACAGAACCAATAATTTTGTCGCACTAATCTGAAACATCTGCTGCAAGAACTTTACACACAAAACGCATGCAGTCTGCAAATCATCATACCGTGCATGAACGACTGAAGAACTGGTCCACTTTAACCACACGTACACTTATGGTACAAACTCAAGTCATACAACCCAATACCATTCACTGAGTTTTCTAAAATGACTACTAGCATTACACCTGGCTGATCAGTTATTACAAAAAGGGCTGTAGTCGAGGTATGCACGGCGCACGCCGTACACAGGTATACAAAGTGCACTCACCTCACAAATATGTGCGTTTCAGCATTTAGTATACGGAAAAATGACCCGTAGACAAAACTAGGCAACTGTAGCACGTACTCAACTCTAAATCCACCACTACAGACCAGGTTACAAGTTCTCCAAGAATTGGTAGAATAACTAAATATCGTATCCTTCATAATTATCGTTAGTCATGGTGTCACATTTGTTTTATATCTTTCATAATTATCATTTGCCATGGCATCACATTTGTTTTATATCTTTCATAATTATCATTAGCCATGGCGTCACATTTGTTTTATATCTTTCATAATTATCATTAGCCATAGCATCACATTTGTTTCATATCTTTCATAATTATCATTAGCCATGGTGCCATATTTATTTCAAGTAAACATTCACTTCATAATTTCAAACCTCAGAGCTTGTATGCGCTTGGGTATAGCATCAAAACACAATTCACTTAAGTATAAAGTAGGTCACGCAACATATTTTTCCATCACCGCTTCCATTTTCCTCTCAGAATTTTAATTAACACTTCTGATGGAATCAGACTCCCGACTTTTGCCTAGCTAAGAGACAACTATCTATCTATCAGTACAACCATCTAACAGTGTAAGACAGAAGCAGCACTACAATGTCCGATTACATAACACTGGCATAATACGACAACTGTAGGCAGCCCTTCAAAAAGATAACTAGTTGTTATGGTAACGATATATCAGATACACAAACACAATATCAACGCATATACAGTAAATAACACATGTATGGTGTACCTTGCTCTATTCTAACAAGAAATGATTAAGCTTGTGCAATATAAATATGACTGCGAAGAAAGAAAAGGTCGTTCAAAAGTTCACCCTATCCGCTGTGGCATAGATACCACTACACCACAGCAAAAACGCGTCTCGATGGGTACAGGATATCACGTTACATGTCACAAATTTAAGCACTATCATGTTGCCACGCTACGTTTACCAAAAATATGTCATCAATACATCAGCCATCACAGATCAACGTCATTAAGCCACTTTTTTGAGTCTTCTCACACAGACTGTCTACCAATTTAAAAACTTACTTACAAGCAGATTCAAACAACAAAATGATTGTGCAGACAGCAGAGATGGCTGTTTTGTTGCATGAAATAATTATGCTCTGGTCTTCACCACATCACCTCAGACTGCCAAGAAATTCTGCTAAAACTTCCTTTTCACTTCAAGGCTTTGACAAAAAATGACACCAACTACTTTAAAAGGTCTTTTCAACCTCTCCTTGAAGGCCAAATGTCACAAAATCTGTCATCACCAAAGAAGTAAGATACACCTGTGTAATATCGTCAAACAACAAATATGTCACGAACCCAAGACAAACAATAAAGAAGTGAAAATATCAAGGTGGTACACAAAGCAAAAAAATATAAACTACTTGTTCTAAAGCAAATGGCTTACTACAACGTTTTGATTCTTTGGTTTTCAATTTATTCAAAAAAGCAATTAAAAGCATTGATCTTTCTATCTCATCAAGACAACCATAAAATCCTGTTCTGCCAGTCAAAATTATGCAAAACACCTGAAACTGTGAAATTCCAAAGCACATCACACAGAAATACCTCCTGTGACAAATAGTTTTCAACCATAGGCATCATCTCTTGCTCTCCTCTGTCGTCATCCTTTATAAACATCAGCAAAATAGAAAGAATTTAAGTGAAGAGCCTGTAGTAAAAAACCGTTAGTCACGCAATACTCTGCGAAGAAAAGTCTTTGACCGAATAAGTTACCTCGGAGACTGAAAAATGTCACAAAATATAAATTATACGACTACAAGAACACGAAAAAGCGGAGCAGACTTTGAACGCGTCACTGAACAATGGTGCCACTGAACAATGGCGCCACTGAACAATGGTGCCACTGGCTCCATTAGAGAATGACTCAGCTCCAGGTGGTGTAGCCAGATGACAAGTGATCTCTACGTCATTTCGAGCCTCAGCTTGTCGGACAGACAACTGAAAGTAGAAAAAATAATATGTCACATCAAAGGTATTCGGACATCACGTCAGAGTTCAAGAAAAGAACACAACTCTTACTTAACAACAGAGCAATAACCGTAAAAACCTGGCGCATCATCACAGCTGTTAAACAAATTTCAAGGTTCATTAAACTCTGCCATTTCCAAAACAAAAAGTGGTGTACGTGGAATGGTGGAATGGGAACTATTCTGGCGGAAATGCAAAATTTTCAGGAATATTCTAAGCTAAAAGTTTGCACCACGGCACATGCTGTGATGCCTGACCACAAACTTTCGGTGTTCTACGCAAATGAAAATTTCTGTGTAAAACTACAAAGACCAGTTTTTACCAATAGTTTCCCAAAGAGACAAACAACTTTTAGCTCAAAATAGATCCCACCCACTTTCCAGCTTATGTTGGACGCACATGAAGTGAGATACGGAACATTTTGATTGATGACGCTCTAAACTAAAGTACTGGATATTGGATAATCATTAATCGCCTCAAGACATCTCTGCAACATGAAATCTAGTGTGTTAAATAAACCGTGCTATTGAGCTCATCCCATGAGTAATCCTTAGAATCCTCTACATACTTTCATTCAAATCAGTTTTCCAGGCTACAACATAGCCATCAGACATCCATTTACTCCATAACCTGGAATGGGCTCCATAATGCTCTTTGTCAAATGCCTATTGTTCTCTTTGTCTCATATATTCTCATTGTTCTTAAGACATGTCCTAATCAACCGAGTCTGGGCTAGCAGCGCTCCTGAGTATGCAACTTCGCTCTAATAAATAAATAAATAAATAACATCTGTTACTTCAGGTCAGATTGACAAATAAGAAGACAGCAAATTTACCTTTCAGGATATAATCTGTTAGAAGAGTTGGTAGCGATGAACTTTCGCTGTCCATAGCCTTTAAGACTACAAAAAGAAAGTTACATCATTTAAAAAAGATTGAATGAATACTTCAACATGGCACAAGTATTCCTCAACCCACATGTACCATCTTCCGTCTTGCGCATACTAGACCAGTCCTCCATTAACAACTCATAAAATTGCATCATTTATCTACCAGTACTTATATAAATAAAGAGAAGATTCTGTGTGTCTATTTGACCAGGGATGCGTTTTCCACAGTTTTTGAGCTATTCACTCCAAACCTTCACTATTGTGGCGGTCTCGGCATGGGACAACCGGTGGAGGGGTTGGCGAATCTCTACCACCATGGGGCCAGGGTTGGAGGCCAAACCCCTAATTTTCGCTATAAATTTCCATTCCCTTACCATACTTTCACAGTTTTTCACCTGAAACGTTCCAGCTAGACAGCTATAGTGCTACAGGGGCCACCTCACCCCATCCAACGCACATCTCGCCCCGGAGGGACCGGGTGAAGGCAGGGCATTGTTGGGGTGGGAGAAAACAATTTGCCGGTATATGGAAATATCACGAGAGGTGTACTGATTAGGAGGCCAGAGAGTCATGAGGTTGGGTGGGGTGGAGTGGGTGGTTGGGGAGCCGGCGGTTGGGGTGGGTTCGAGTGGGTCAAAAGCGAAATTTATGGGACAATGCAGACTACCCTAGACAGGTGGAGGCAAGATGGGCCGGCGGGTTAGAGGGTTTGGTGGGTGACTGGGATGGGGAAAATAAGTTGGGGTGGGAAGTAGGAGCGAGGAAATGGGATGGTGAGGGTGGGGAAGTAAGGAATTGGTCGGGAGCGGAGCAAATCCTAAATTTCACGGGCAACGCCGGGTACCCCAGCTAGTAAACAATAAACGAAAATTCCCGAAATTTCTTAAGTCCATCTATTTAAAAACTGATACATAGTTATGTTTAGCGCCTTCATGAGGTTTTTGTAGGGTATCATATAAATGGCCATTTATATAATACAATGTATGAGAAACTGTAAGCAAGCACTCCTAAACTCAGTCAGGGAAAAGGATGCCTAGGAGTAAAATTCAAAAGATCACATACTCTTAACGTAGACTTCGAGCAGTTCAGTACTGATTGGCTCCATTGTTGGGTAGTACGGAATCTGAGTAGTTAAACTCTGCAACAACAACAAAATGAAGCACATGGCTGCATTATAGTTTGTGAAAGATCTTCCAAGACAATTAGCGGATTTTAAAGCAAGTATAGCATAACATAATATATGTGAAAACTTGTAAAGCGCAATTTAAAGAAAAAAAAGAACCTTAATCGCATTGCCACCAACCAAGCAAGGCCACGATCAACAAGCGGAGACCCTAAGCACCTGCGGACCAACAAAGGTGAGAGACTGAGGGTAAGAGCAAGACAAAGAAGTTTAAAGGAGAATTCAGAAAGTGGAGATAAAGCATTGCATGCTTCTATACGAATTCTAATCCAAATACAGTCAGTGACGTCGATTTCAAATTGAAGTTCAGTCCAAGAAAATTTTCTCCATGTAAACATCCCAAGAGCAGTTCTATAATGAGTCTAATGTACGTTGATAATAATGTGTTTTTTTTATTACAAAATGTCAAGCACGATTAAATGACATATTGGTAATAAGATGATAATACGTTTAACGTAAGTTGAATTTAGCTGTAGACAGCCTACATAGAACCAATCTGTCCTACTCTCCATTTCCATGGAACCTCTATGGAGTGGAAGGCTGAGTCAAACGTATGGAGCTAGTGGGTATCAAACCCTTGTCCTTTGATCTGTGAGTCAACCATTCAAACATTATCACCCCATAAAAACATATATATATATATATATATAATATATATAAAACAACAAACTGAACTTAGACACTTGTACGCTATTAAACTAGAAGCAAAGATTAAGCTGCACTGAAAACGAAGACGTCTCCAAATTGTTCTGTTCCTGGTCCACGGCTTCTCTTATTCCCATGCGCTGTGTCCTTAGATCTTCCATCGCATTCTCCATCCATATCTTCGGTCGTCTTCCTCTACCACCTGTTCCCTCCACACGACCATATAGAGCCACGACAGGTAGCTTCCTACCTGCCATCCTTATTACACGCCAAAAAAGAAGGTTTGGGCATGTAAACAGTAGTTAGCCATGATGACTAATTTAAGCCTCAGCTACGTACGACACCAAGCTGACCCTCATCATAAAATTACCAAGATGGAATTGGCTCCATCCACCGGCGTTGTTCCTCGCTTCTGATCCGCCTGAAGTTCCCGCTTCTTCTTCTGGATGTCGACATGGAGAGAGATGAACTGGTTCATCAACTCCTTCTCGTAGTCGAGCTCTTCGCGCAGCGCCAACTGCTGAATGAGCACCTCCGAGTAGTCACGAACGGTTGAGTCGAGCTCGTCGTAGAGCTCGCTCAGAGAACGAACCGACCAATCGTCGAGGTCTGTTCATCAGAGAAATTAATCAATTAATTAATCAATTCAATAACACATCTATAGACAATAAAAAATGGAACAAAATCACGTTTTTACAGCTCCAACAAATGCTTCCATTGACAAACAAATCTGAATATCCCTTCACGCGGATCAGCCCTACTGAAATTCTTTGCACGATGAAAGCCCAGATACAAAGTGAAATTCTGATGTCTCGATTGGACCGTCAACTGCTCAATGAGTAGACTTAATAAATCCTTGCTAGTTACTTAAGGGGTGTCATACTAGTGCACTGACACACACACACGAGTGCACGCATGCCCGAAACACACACACACATGCACGCATGCCTCCCCCCACACAAACATAATACATGCATAAATACACACTAGACTCCAAGAACTAATGTCTTACTGAGCTGCAGAACTTATAAACATGAAAAATTGTTTCCTCCAATGCCCTCCACTGTCAAATACAGTACAAAATTGAACTCAACTACAATAGGATGTTGATCATTTTTCATTTCAGCCATAAAATTACATCATACAGATGACAATCAAGAAAAAACCTCAGCAGAAACCCTATGTTAGTAGACTATCCTTCTAACACCAACGAAAACTAACATATTAGTCATAGCCGAAATTTCCATTTATTTTCAGCTAAAGTGCACCAGATACTCGTTATAACATCGTCGTACATTTACGAGCCACATCAATTGATAAATGACTTGTTGCGAGTTCCCATCTTAAAAGTTTATTTTCCACAGACAAACAAATTTTGGGATCCACATGCCAACCGTGTCATTATTAGAATCCATGCATGTTATAACAAGCCTCTGGCTCAGTATGAAAATTGAATAATAGAATTCTAGCAACAAAATTCTATTTATAAGAAAACCAAAGAGATTGGGTGGGAGAAGAGGGCATGATCAGAAAGAGAAGAACAAATGAATGGGACTGTTGTCGCAAGAACAAGGAAAGATAAGCCAAACAAATGATGAACTGAAACACTGAAATAAAACAGACAATGGGAAAATTCATCGGAGTTAAAAAGAGATAACTTGAACTGCCTGGCGGATATCATGGAATGAGGTCATTGAGGTCATGTAAATGGCAATGAACTGTGTTCCCCAGAGTTCAGACCTGCACATGATATACTAAGTGCAATTACTACGTAAGAAAGCTACAGACTCCGTATCAGAATTCAAAATGCATGCATGCCACGCAAACTACAACTGGACACGTAAAGATGAAAACCCATGTTAAACAAGCGAAAAAATTATGGTGTTGTTTCAGATTAAGCTATAGGATGGTAGATAAAGGCAATGGGAGACAAAGGATAACTCATGCAGTGTTGCACTAAATAAAACTGAATTAGAATTTAGGTAATGGGGATCTGTCTATGTTGTAAAGCATGAATTTTAAGCAAGATTCAGGCAATCAGTGAGTTACACACAGAAGGAGAAAGACTCTACCTGTACTCGCTTCTGCAAATGGCATTTCCAAATAATCAGAAAAATTCAGTAAATTTCAGATCATTTTATTAAACTTCTATAAAAATTAAATACGTTGCGTAATGATATGTGTATCTCACTGCACTCAAAGACAACTAAAGGTTGGATATATTATGAATGCAAGGACAAACAAATGTGCACATACTTGCCCAGATTGATGCAGAGATTGGATAGACAGATGGATGATTAAAGACACGTATATACAAACAGATTAATATATGACGGATGGCTGATGGATTAGATGTACGACATAGCAGTAAATGTAACTTACGTTATTAAGCACGGTTAAGGTAATGTGTTAATGTGGTTAACATTTTTCATCATACACCAATGCAAATTTTAACCACATAATTTAATTATTTCATTTATAACTCAACATTGAGGCTACATCCAGCAATAATTCTGATGTCACAATATTGGTGTCAAACAGACCGAAGTTGAGTTTGGCTTTCCAATGAGACCTTGCCACACTTCTTCTTCATTAATGCAAGTAGTGTTTAAGATGGCTCCCAAAACTATTGCCACAAGAAAAGTCAAGAGCAGTCTTAGTAGCATATGGTCCATATGGAAATCATTCTGAGCTTCTTCAGTCATCTGAATGACATAGCATTCCACAAGTCCACAATTCGTAACCCAATACTTACTGCTTCCTAAAGACTTTCCCAGTTCCCGACTTCTCTCGCGAAATTTGAGGAGTTCTCCGGAGAAGACATCCAGCTCATTAGCGGATGGAGGAGGCGTGTCCTGAAAAGAAAACTCAACAATTTAATAGTTCTCAAGTATCATCGGTAAATAAAATAATTAAAAATCAAATTAAAAACAAACCAACTGTTTTTAAGAATATCTTATACCTTGGTAGATTGAAAGTCTTCCTAACACTATCTGTAAATCATTCCAGACTCTCCAATCTCAGCTCTGCTAAACTTAAGTCCTGTATACACTTTTCCAGGATAATATATTGACTGATACCTAGCTGCAGTTAGCTAAATTACTTAAACACTTTAGTCAGTTCACTCCTTTAAATGAGATGCCACTCATTTATATAAGACGCCGACACATTCTCACATAGAGAACTGCGACCGATGGTGAGAAAAGCACACGTTAGCACAGCATGCTATTAGCCTTACATCGCAATTCTCATACCACATGTTAACTAACAGCATGTCAAGTGAATAGTTTTTGAGATCACATAATGTGGAATCATGGGTTAACTGAACACACTGCACAACAAATTTTAACTTTTTTTTGATTTCCTAAAAAACTTCAACTGTTTTATATAGAATTTGGCATGCTGAAAACAATGGTGTTCTCAGAATTTTTCTATCACGTAAGGTTTTGGGGAAAAATGACATGCAAGTTGTCCACAGAAATGCCCATAGTTGCATACATTTGCAACAGGCCTATACATGTAATATAATTGTCACTCGACAGCAAATGTAAAAAATTCGTCCCAAACTTGGGGGTGCTGATGACAGAGCAATTCAAATCCAAGGAAAATGTCATTTCAGAATGATTGTATCACAAAATTTTGAAAAATAGCAAAATTAAAGTATTATCATAATTATACCCGGAACGCTCGGTTGCATGTGTAAGCTTATGTATCTGAGATTCAGTTAAAGTTTTATATTGGGCCTAAAATGTTTTGATGTTGATTTTCGTTTGTATTCAGTGTCTGGTGCATCTCGTTTGAGTGTCCAGCAATAGTCAGCCAACGTTGACGGATTCCAGTTGCCCTGGTAACGTTTTTCCATTGTCGCAATGTCCTGGTGAAACCTTTCTCCATGTTCATCACTGACTGCACCTAGATTTGCAGGGAAGAAGTCCAAGTGAGAATGCAGGAAGTGAATTTTAAGTGACTTGTTGCGTTTCATGTCTTTGTATGCTGCAAAAAGTCTGTTAACCTGTTGATTGTAATTTGGTGCTCTGTAATTGCCAAGAACATTCTCCACAACATCCTTGAATGCTTTCCAGGCGATTGCCTCTGGTCTTTCCAACAGATGTTCAAACTGCTTATCATTGGTGATGTGTCTGATCTGTAGATCCGTGCACAAAAATGCCTTCCTTGATCTTGGCATCACTTATTCTTGGGATCTTCTGCTGCAGATGAAGAAAACCTTCACCATCCTTGTGCATGGCTTTTACCAAAACTTTTTCATCAGTTCCAGCTTTAAGTGAAGAGAAGGCAGATATATCTTTGTCGGATCGATTTCTGTCCGGTACTAGTCTTTGTGACAGCAGATGTTCAGCTTTTGCTTTCGACAAACCTAAGTCTAACTGTGTGATGAGATGAGGCTCACCAGACATAGACCTACCTACCTGAAAATCTGTATCACCGTCAGCAGCTGCATACTCATTCCTGGCTGGATCAATGCAGCATCTTCATCTCCTTCGTCTAAACTCCATTTCTCTGGTGGCTTCGGTACATGAAGACTTTCATTGTGTGGCGCTGGTATCATTGTCGAATGACGGTCTGGGTATTCAGTTCCTTTCTTATTCTTGCCCAAGAAACCAGAAACATTAGTGAGACAAAATTAGCAGTCCGTCACATCATCTTTCTGTTCTCGCAAGACCATCGGGATGGCAAACAGCATTGCTTTCGCAGGACCACGGAGAAAAACTCTAAGATCTACACCACATCTTCCACATCAAATTCCATTCTTTGACTTTCTCTCCAGCCTTGCAACCAAAGTGTACATCTCATATGCTTTATTGACAAGTACAGTCATGGTGTGTGTCTCTGAGCCTGACTCATAACATAGCCTATACTCCACAAATGCGGCAAACAACGTACATGTATCATGCTTGTTGCAACACTGGCGAGATATTTCTGATGCCGTTTTAAAATATATCCTAGTTTAAAGCCTGTCTAAAAAAATAAGCTGGCTAACTTGTTATGCATCTTACATACATGAAGACAAAACTAAACTTTGGTAATAGACATCAAAATTCAAACAAACTGATGTCAACTTCCTCAGAGGGATATACAACTATACATGTATGCTGGGAAGCGACTTTAATAGGGTTTAGAACTTTGCAGGCAGATTCCAACCAGCATTAATGAATATGCAGGTCCAAGTTTATTTATTATACACGACAAACATTATGTAAACTATCCCAAGTGCATACCTGGACATAACTCAGTTACACGAAGCCTATTTAAAACGTTATATCTTAAAAACATGAAAATAAATATAAAATTTGAAGATTTCTCAAAAACGTTACGTGATGGAACAATTTCAAGGTGATTTTCGTGATCAGCAGCAAAAACTGCATAAGAAACACCTGAAAGTGTTCAGGAAACCAAATCACTGTTGTGCAGTGACATTAGCACAAAATAGGTTCATGCTGTGCACATTGTAATTGCAATTACGAAGAAATTGTTATTACAATAACTCTATAGCACTGTAGCAACTACCTGCAGGATGCTTTATAAGATGTCTCATGCTGTAAACTGCGAATGTAAATGTCCAGAATTATGCAGCACATGCATTTTTAACTCCTCTTCTAAATGCCTTTGGCTTCCCAGATCTATACAAAAGTGATACATTTATTAATTTAACGCATTTAGGATTAAAACAGAAAAAGCAAAACGTTTACTTCGAGCATTTCTTCAATCTCACTGATGACTTCGTCTGCGCTAAACATTGGTTCCTGGTGAAGACTTGATATGATTAAGGAGTGGAGGTCAAATGACTGCTGGAGTTCTTCATCGTCTGAAATGTCCAGCTCACTTGACTCGCTTGTCTGCAAATGAGACGTCAACAACATGCTCTACCATTATGTCGCAAGTGAAATGATGCACAGCTGCCACAATTTTATAATTGCCTCTTCCTTCATACACGATTGCAATTCATAATGTTGCATCCGGCAAGGTAATGTCAACCAGAGTCAGAAAAACTCGTGTCAGGGGCGAAAATTTCATCATGACAGGTAAGAAAATCTTGTATCAGGTAAGAAATCCATGTCAGATAAGAAAAATCTAATGTCAGTCGATAAAATCTTATGCCAGGTAATAAAATCTTATGTCAGGTAATATACCATTATACATGTAGATTCCTATTTAGCCCTCCTCTGCTAAGAGGAGGGCTAAATAGGGATCTTAAGAAAAAAATGGTCAAAACATTAATATGGAGTGTGACGTTATATGGCGCAGAGACATGGACAATGAGAAAGGAAGACACCAAGCGGTTGGAAGCGTTTGAAATGTGGGTATGGAGAAAGATGGAGAAGATTAGTTGGACAAAGCATGTTACGAACGAGGAAGTGCTGACGATGGTAGACGAGAAAAGATCTCTGCTAGAGGTCAAGACAAAAGAATTGGGTAGGACATTTGCTGCGAGGAAACTCACTACAGAAAGAAATAATTGAAGGAAGATTGGAGGGGAAAAGATGCAGAGGAAGACCTAGACAGAAACTGCTGGACGGGATAATGGAAAAGGGCTACAGAGAACTTAAAGACATGGCACAACAGCGTGAAATATGGAGACATTGGACGTTCGGACCTGCCACTGGGCAGAGAACCTAAAGAAGAAGACATGTAGACCATATCATAAAAAGCATCCTTATCTAGAGTCATGTAATACATCAAAATACCAAATTGGAAATCCTTTGTCACAGGAAGAACCATAAACAGCTATTTACGAATGTGCATTCAACACATAGACACCTAAATCTAAACTAAGCATGACCGTTGCAATACAGAAAGCGTACAAAGAAATTATAATACTACAAACAGCATAAAAATCGTACTGTAGCTTGCTTTATTTCCAGCGCCTTTTCTTGAAGCTGTCTGGCGTACGTTGCAAACCAATCAACCGGTAAAACGTTTCCAAAATTTTTTGTAATTGTAGACCACAACCTAAAATTGAAACAAAGATAGAAAGGTAAAATAAAAAGTGTGATCAGGAAATTTATATAATACTTCATCCATTCTTCAATCCACCAATCAATCCTACAGGTCTGTATCAATCAGCCAAATAAAAATCCAGACAAAAATTAAGTTACCGTCAATCTAATTTGTTCAATATTGCAGAGATAGCTTACACTACATGTATACAACTTGAATTAACCAACCTCCACCTATTTAGGTGAATAACTTTGTCTAAAACAGAATACACTCAGTTATTTCTAGCATACTTTGCTGAGTGTGCCAGCGCAAGACCTCTTGGCCAACACTGAGGCTCATTCTTCCTCAGTGTGGTCAAGTCTGGGACATGCAAACCGCACAAGTTGTACGCAGTCAGGTACAACAGACTCACAAAAGGATGACAACAAATGGGTCTTTCAAGTGAACTGAACCGGTGAAGCATCAATTTATGAGCTGAATCACAGTGAACGTCTGCTCAATGCGCAGCTGATGCCTCAGTGAAATACCTGGACATGCGTCATCTTTACCAGTGAGGGCTCGTTCAGCAGCTTCATCGTCTGCTGTTAGAGCTGCACTGATTATTGCACAGCTCCATTAATTGATGCAACCTGGTCCACAGACTCTCATGCTATCTGGCAACTCTTGTTAGTTTGGTTCCACTTGTATGTGTCCTGTGTAGCCCCACGTTTTGTGACTCTTAAAGAGTTCTCTGTACATCGTTTTGCTAACTGGAATACTTCCAGTTCTTCGTTGTGTTTAACATAATTCCACAGGCTATGTAGGGAGTGCTTCTGGTAAGTCTACTCTTGAAGTGGATCTATATAAATGCTAAACTACAACTGCAAACCAAAATGTAAATTCTGGTTACTAACTTGGCTTACACGCCATCTTGTTATTTAATTCCCAATGTAGAGCTATGTCAATATAAATAATTGATCTTACAGTAAAATTCGGCTGCTTAATTTTGCTTTTAAAGTACGTTTCAAACACAGACAGCAACTAACTCATTTTCACGTAGATGTTCTTCCTGCTGTTTGATCTCAACTGAATCCGAGCAGCAACCATTAGTAGACGAATCTTTTATGTCACTGAAGCACTGTCGCATTACTCCATTTAGCCTAACCAGTGAACGGTCCCTATCATTATCAGGCTCGTCCGAGTCTATTCCAGCTTCAATTCCATCATCCCCGTTCAAACAACTCGCACTGTTTTTCGGCACAGACGTCATAGAACAAAAGTCTAAACAGTTTTCCAACTTTTCCAGCGAATAAGCATTGTTGCGCTCGTGAAATTTGTCGATTTCTGAAGCGGACGAACCAAAGCTTATCTCCGCCATTTTCGATGTTCTGAGGAAAACCAAAGATTTTAACAGAGAGGAAGATGGACTACTTAAAGGATATTGGCTGGCCGCAGTGCAAATGAGGTCACGCAAGGTTTTCTGGTCAATTCATAGGCTCAGACTCGTAGCGAATTTTAGCCGATGACGTTATAGGCGGGCTGCGGAAGATTCAAACCCTGAAAAAAAATCGGAAATACGAGTTATCTGCTGGAAACACAGTAAAATTACCGATTTAAAAATAGATATCGATTATATTTATTATCTGAACTGTGTAAATGTTGATCTTGGAGAAAAAAATTAAATTTTAGGCTATGACTAAGCGAAACACTATACTTACGGTCATAATTTATAGCCTATAAAGTCGTCGGTTAAAATTCGCTGCGAGTCTGAGCCTATGAATTGACCAGAAGCCCTTGCGCGACCCCTTTAGCATTCTTGTCATTGGTGACCCATCTTCCTCCCTCTTAAAATCTTTGAGGAAAACATCGATGAGGAAAACATTCATGGAATCACAGTTCTAAAAATAGATATCTACGGTAGACCCTATGGGCACTCTAATATTTTTGCTATGTCTGGTCCACAGACTCTCATGCTATCTGGCAACTCTTGTTAGTTTGACTCCACTTGTATGTGTACTGTGTAGTTCCACCTGAACTCCATTCAGCCT
Organism: Lumbricus terrestris; assembly: GCA_949752735.1. Classification (NCBI taxonomy): domain Eukaryota; kingdom Metazoa; phylum Annelida; class Clitellata; order Crassiclitellata; family Lumbricidae; genus Lumbricus; species Lumbricus terrestris. Next base: position 51,756,950 of record OX457037.1, read on the forward strand.
AACCAGTGAACGGTCTCTATCATTATCAGGCTCATCCGAGTCTATTCCAGCTTCAATTCCATCGTCCCCGTTCAAACAACTCGCACTGTTTTTCAACGACGCCATCGTCTATTTTTATATTCATAATCCATGTCTATTCAACCGATAGCAACTGTAAACACGAATCTCCGTGTCCAGAGACCTGATGAAGCATTCAAATTTAGCTATAGTATTACCGAACATCAATTGAATTGTTATACAACCAGCATTCCCTTATAGGCCTAGGCCTACAAGTTATAGTAGCTGCGTGATCGGCAGATCGGGATAGTGGAAGGCCCTACAGATTATAATGTTTGACACAATGTTTCCAAAGTTTTTGAGCCTTAGTCACGTGTTTAGGCCTACTTATTAAGCATGGCTTGCAAATTCAAGTATTTAAGAAGAAATGTTTTATTCCTTAAAGCCAGTGCTTAAAGTGTAGAAAAAGAAGTACCTGCAGGACGCTCCTTCTTTCCAGTCTGTGCTGGTGAAATCAGTGGCAGGCAGTGGCGTAGCCAGGAATTTTTCATGGGGGGGGGGGGGGGGTTTATGGCCGGAAACCCTGTTTTTTGCTATTTTTTCTTACTTAAATGGAAAAATAACCTTAAAAAAACTTTTTTTCGGAGCCAATGGGGGGGTTTTAACCCCCGAAACCCCCCCTTGCCTACGCCACTGGTGGCAGGGCGGCGTTCGCATTTGAAGAAATGCAACATTTTGAGACGCTATTGCGGACCTTTCTTGGTTCACAGGCCACAACTAGAGACACTGAGCTGCAGGGATGCCACTCTGAATTTAAACAGATCAGATCCGGCCGAAAAAGGGCTAGAAAAGGCTAGATTAAGAATTTCCGAGAAAATACGTTGATTTTTAGATTTTTCGCGCTTGAATTTTCTGAGGTCCTTTTTTTGTCATCCCACAAAAATTTGCTCCTTTTCCCCGAAACAACTTCTAATAACCCATTTTTAGTCTTTCCCGGATCTTTGAATCTTTCGCATCAAAATCTACAAATTTGACTCTGTATTGCCGAAGCATTGCTAAGTATTACAAACCATAAAATAAATTGTTAAAGATATCACCATATTCATTCCATGTCATATATTTGGTCACAATGCATTTTAATCATAGGTAATTATGGTTTTCAATAAAATTCAATATCAAAGCGCTATACAATTACCCACATTTTAGCCTCTTTGAGTCTCGATATCTTTGGTTTAGAGTGGGCTTGTTAAACAGTGGTGTTTAGTGCAGAAAAGCGATCAAAGATTTAATTATTGCAGCGTTTGTATAACAGTATCTTTCTAACTGTCTGTAAAAATGGAATCAGTTATTGAAAACAATGCCAACAAAGAGCCAGAAAAGACTATCGATCGACAAAAGGTTAGTGGGCGATAATTAGATAACCTACCCTCCACTAAACGAAGAAAGCCAGGCATCTACCCGAATCCCCACAAGGCGATTAAACTGCGTATTTTATACATGCGGCTACTTTGTGCAGATGCATGTAAAAATTTAGTTAGACGAGTTCAGAATGACTTTCAGGTTTATCTTGACACGGTGAAAGTGCTGGTTACCTTCCAAAAATTAACTATGGTTCCAAGTTAGATTCTGAAAGTGTAGTAAGTCCGCAGATGACTTCTCTACAGCACATGGCATGTGTTCATGTATTGAACAGCACTCAAGCCAATAGCCAAACATTGCTCTTATTCAGCAAATGTTTACATTCTGATCCATATTATCTGCTTAAATATAATATGCTGGTTTTCAGATGCAGATTAAGAATTGCTTATAAATCTGCAGAATGGTAGCATAACAACATATAAGAAATATTTATTTTTAAAAAAGTAAAGAGACTTGAAATGCACAACTTCAATAAATTGTGTATTTGTATTGTAGGTCTGTCCAGTTTTAATTCGAGTGTTTGTCGGAATGGGAAGACACCACATGCCGAACGAATTCAGCCGAGGAAAAGTGCCTACCGATGAAATTCAGATTTACACTTGGTTTGTAATTTCACACGAGCTGCTCGAGTTTGTGCTGTTTAAATTTGTTGCTTTCTGACTTTGCTTGATAATTTTTTAAAGTAAAAACAGCATTATTTTAATTAAATTGTTTTTCATATTTACGTGCAAGCTCTTCTGGTGAAAATTAAGAAATTGTCCACCCCAACATAGTTTAATTTCTGCATCTTTTGCAGCTAAACTTGAGAAGTGGCACCTTTTGCAGTTTTACTTAGATATATGTGTACTCTTGTGACCAATAGCACATTACCAGGTACATCATCATTCTGAAGTAGAGAGCTACAATTAACAGATTTTTGTGAAGTAAGCCATATAAATTTTGACAGTACTGTACATTTTCTCACCGTCTGCATTTAGTCATCTGCTGTTCATTATGGTACATCATCGAGAAGCAGAACTATCAACTCACGAAATTAGACGAACACAATTTTTAATTGAGTGCACCTTCCTGTGTATTATTTGCCTTTGAATTTAATCTACTCTCCATTTATTTTAATATGCCAGTTAGGGATGTTGAACGTTTATTGGAAATCCGATTATTGTTTTTGGAAATGGTTAACAGTTTTTCAGTTTACAAAACATTCAGCAAATTTATTTTTGAAAATTAGAGGAGACGATTCATGCATTTATAAGCTTAAACGCTGCAACGAAAATGCAATGCTGCATTACCAACGGCTCTTATATATAAGAGTCGTTGACTCATGGTATGATTTAAATGTGCAGCACTGCTATGTGTCACTTGGTACACAACATCATCATGCATTTAATAAAATATTAGCATTTTGTGATGACAGAAATGAAGACCAATATATAAATGCGTTGTGAGCGGACAAGACACGTTAATAACAGAATCTTTTAAATACTCTAAACATATTCGAATGCAATGAATCCAGCGTCTGCCATCTTGTTTATCTTTGCCATGCGGCAAATTGCATTATGATTAGTGGATTAAAATCAAACAAGTGATAATCGGTTTAAGATCGGATTTCTAGAAGCGATAATCGGTTTGCTGGCAAAAACCGACGTTGACAGCCCTAATACCAATTTAATTCAGGGCAGTACTCTCTGGTATACGCGGGTATACAGCGTATACTCACCTCACAGAGACCAAGTGGGCATACGCAGGTAAAAAAATCACGATTTGTGAAAAAGAAATGATGAAATGTGACCGTTTCACGCCATTGAAAAGGAATTTTCGAGCGAAAAATGATCGAAAAACAACTGATGACTTTGAAAAAATTGTCGTCAGAAATTTTGGTGACTAAAAAACGGAAATTTTGTGCCCACGAATTTTTCCCTGGTTTAATACCATTTTGTTTTTCTGGCATTTCTTTTAGGATGGATGCGACACTGAAAGAGCTGACCAGCCTGGTCAAGGCAGTGACCACCGATGCGCGCAACAAGGGCACGACATTCGAGTTTGCTATTGTTTATCCGGACATGCGCTCGCAAGGCTACAGAATGCGCGACATCGGCGTGACTTGCACCGGTCGCAATGGTCCCGACGACTTCGTTACTCTGTCTGGAAAGAAGTTTCAAGTCGGTGACTTTCTTGATGTTGCGATCGTCAGTGCAAGGACAGGCGGCTTTGGCGGCGGTCGTGGTCAGATGATGCGAGGAGGAGGCAGAGGACGACCCTACTGAACACGATGGGCTCCAGGGGACTGATATTTTTAGAAACTGGACTGGAACTGTTTCGTTTGTTTTTTCAATAATCTTTCAACTCGTGAGTGGATTTTGTCACTTCTAGGAATTTAAGCAACAGTTGAGCTGGATGAAGTTTATAGCGGCAATTTTATGATGACTTTCACGCATAAGAACCAATTAAACTTGGTGCAACAGACATTGGATCAGAGGACAACAGGAAATATAAACCAAATTAGTAATTGACAGTTGAATTATGAGAGTCTAATATAAGTGACTGGGAAAACCTATGCAGCTAATTATCGTTAACATCTTAAGATGAGTTAAATATTAAATGCTGACATGCTGAGGCTCTTAGAAGTAAAATTAATGCTGATTAAATGCTGACATGCTGAGGCTTTAGAAGTAAAATTATCCATGCTTGCATAAAGAAGTTGAAGACTTTAACAGTCTTCAGACAAGATTTTCCAGTTTGGAATACATTTGACAACTTAGTTAAAGACATAACTCGGAGAAGCATGTGGAATTTAATACAGCAGTGGTAGACCCATTGAAAGGGTTCGTCCATTGCACTGTTCTTAAATTTGAAGGAGGGAGCCCAGTTTGGATTTCTGCAGTCAAGTTGGTGCATAGTTGCTTCAGTGTACACAGCCTTTGTTTGGACAGGAGACAATCTGTAATGCATTAGAGGCTCTTTGCATAATGATCCCTGCAATACCAATATGGTGTACCCTAATCTAGGCTTTAATTTTTTTAAATTATTGATGCCCTGAATGTTTGCAAATGGCAATGGGGAGGGTTATATCAGATGTGGATGGAGAAGTCTAAAAGTAGTTTTTTTGTGGACAATCCCCTGTCTTTCTAAGTTTGTTGACTCTTTTGATCTTAATTTACTGATTTGGCGAGGAATAAGAGATGCAGGATTGATGGATGAATTATTGCGGGTCAATAAGGTTAATGATTATTCAAACTCAACTAGACAACTACAATGAGTAGACTGTCAGTGGGAGGATAGACGGTGAGGAAGAGGGCTGGCCATCTACCGTGGTATGCCGAGGTTGAGAAATTGAAGTCGCTAACACTTCATACCAATGTCTACGTTATAGGGATAGCTTAAGGGGATTGATCTTTTACTGGTCAAGCAAAGCAACTGCCAAATGTATAATATAGACTCTGGCATCTTCTATTTCTATTATAATATTATTTCTATTATATTTCTGGATTTACAAAGTGCCTCTCACAATGCAACCTCATCAGGTCCACTCTCGGTTCGAAGAGCCCTTGAAAGAGAAATGTCTTAAGACAACGGGCAGAAACAGTGGTGCCCAGTGCTTAAAGTGTAAAAAAAGAAGTGCCTGGACGCCCCTAACCTTCCTTGCTCTGCTGCGTGTCTGTCTGTCTGTCTGTCTGTCTGTCTGTTCCTCTGTCTGTTCCTCTGTCTTCATTTCTCTCTCGCTCGCGCGCTGGCTCCCTTGATCTCTAATACACTGCATGGATTCCAATATGTAAACTAATATCGGTATTCAGTCACCCAGTGACCCGGAAGGGTTTAAAAGTTGCAGTTACGTAGCCTATAGATTTGACGCGGATGACTATATATATAATATATATACAGGGTGCGCCAAAAAAGACGCCCATAGGTTTTTTGCCACTATCTTGACCAAAAGTAAGAATTTCGAAATGAAATTTTACAGGCTTATGGACAATTCATATTTACACATCATGGCCAAATTTCATAAAAATATTTCATACAGAACAAAAGTTATATCACTTTTAGTGAGGCCACGCACCGTTTTTTGACGATTCAAAAACGTAACGCAACAAAAAATGTAGCAAAGACACGATTTTATTAAGTCATATCTCAAATAACTTTTTGTAAATGAACTTAATAGTGATTCTCAACTTGTGTTCATTGTACCACCAGTGCCAAAACTTCTTTTGAGTCTCTTCAAAGTTCTTGATGGCCCTGTTGATGCGTTCCAAAGGCAAATCTTCCCATATCAACTCCAATGCGCCCATCAATTCTCTTACTGCTCTTGGTTTTGGCTGCAGATTGTAATATTTCCAGAGCACAGCTCTCCGCAATTGATTATCAATCCATCCGGTTCAAATCCGGAGATTTGGGATCATTGGCATTCTCAATAAAACCAGAACAATCGACATTGAGCCGATCTCCGTTCATTTACGGCAAATCTCTTAAATCTCAGCTTAGCTCGTAATTGTTGCGCTCTCACTGTTTATCAGAATAAACGTTGCTCATAGCCTTATATCTCCAGGATCTTGCTCAAGAGGTGTCTGAATAAACATTTTGTCTGTCACTGACACCTTGGCCATTTTCATTTTTTTAAAAGCACGTTTGATGATTAATTTTTATGGCTCAGTTCCATTCCATAGATGCCCTGCAATGTATCTAGATGTCTATGCCTAAACCGACCCAGATCTACAAAGGCGAAGTGTCAACTCATCATTGAAACTTGAATTGGTACTGGACCAAATGTGTATATATACGCAGTATTACTCGTTGCAGTTGAAAGGCGATTAACTGATTAAAATAAGAGAGAACGACCAGAGAGAGATGGAAAGATGGGTAGACAGAGATAGAGAGAGAGGTAGATAGAGATAGAGAGAGGTGGAGAGAGAGAGAGAGAGAGAGAGAGAGAGGGAGAGAGAGAGAGAGAGAGAGAGAGAGAGAGAGAGAGAGAGAGAGAGAGAGAGAGAGAGAGAGAGAGAGAGAGAGAGAGAGAGAATGAGAGATGGATGGATGGATGGATGGATAGATGGATGGGTGGGTGGATGGAGAGAGAGAGGGATGCAGGGATGATGAATATTGGAGACGCAGAGGCCGATAGATGAAAAGTGATAAACGAGAGGTAGATACAAAGTCAGAAATAGAGAGAGAAAAGAGAGGGAGGCGGGAGATATGAAGAGAAAGAACATAAGAGACAGAGAGACACAGACAGACAGCGTCGGTATTTAAGGGTGACCATCCATATCGTCGCAGATCATTTCGTCGGAGATCATTTCGTCGCATTCATATGGTCGCTAATTAATTGGTCGCGAATTAATTGGTCGCCCTCAATATCGTCGCAATCAACTGGTCGCATTCATTCAGTCGTATTGGTCATTATTCCTCAATTGGTCTACGTGACAGCAGACTTGGAGTCGACGTATTTAAACCCAACAATCCGGTCGGTCGGTTTATTCGATTCCCGGTCGGTCGGTTTATCAGAGATTAATTTCTCGGATCTTTACTGCGGGTGGCTCGGTCGCAATATAAACGTGGAGTGAGGTTGTACTCTGCCTCCGACACTAATCATCTACGAAATGAAAAAGTGTCGTTAAGCCCGATCAACTACTAGGTACGCCTAGTATAATTTTATTATTAAGCTTATTATTGATGGGTTTATATACGATCGACTCTTCTGCTAGTGCCAGAAGAAGGTACGCCTAGTTATCGCCACGATGTCGAAGTTAACGTTTGTTACGAATAGCAGAGGAAATCACAAGGCAGTCTATCATGATGGTTACATAATTCAGTGATTCCGTTAACGTGCGTCCGTGCGTCCCGGACGCACAAATTTTGACGCCGGACGCACAAAAATAAAGGCGGTGCGTCCATGGACGCACTGAAGTTGTGGATGGACGCACAAATAAATTAACGATGCGTCCATGGGACACCAATAAGAAATACCGTGGGGTCCATTATGTGTAGCTGTCTCAGTTTATGCATTGCGTATTAACTGACTGGTTAGTGGTGAATAATTTACGCAATGACATATTTATGATATTTCATTTCTTTGTAGGCTAAGTGAGTGACGTAGCCTACATAGCATACATGCAATACAATACAACAATGCTAAAATATTTTTTCTTGGAAAGCATAAAACTTATTATCGTCGGGAAGATTGGTACTAGTTATAGGCTATGGTGTCCTACAAATTCCCTGTTTATTTTTTAAATGATGTCCTTGCTAACGACAATCGCATTTTAGCTCTCTCAGGCTCTGCCTTCATTCATTCATTTCAATAAGTTACATAACGCCTCTACAAGAAGCTCTCTCAGAGGCGCTCCAGTCAATGTTAAATGCAATATGATGCAATCTGATTGTACTCTAACACCAGCTTTTGCTTCTAAATGGCTGTTAATTTTGTTCTCAAATTTTAAAAACTAAAAACTTCTACATATCGTTGGCTTAGGCTATAGCCTAAAGGTCTATGGCGTACTTGACCTTTCACGATTCCTCGATACAGGCCTATATTTCATTCCAATTCAGCCTACCTCTGGAGAAACTGGCTGTAATTTATGAGTTTATGACTTGGTATTTTCTGTATTGGTATCGACAACTTCAGATTTTAACACACAAAAAATAGCCAACGATGAAATTAATTTTATAGCTGACTATAGCTATATAGCCTAAATGAACTTTTGTAAACGGAGGAGGGTTAGACCCAATTTTTACGTAGGCTACGCATGTGACTTTTCGCAAAATATACGAGTTGCAACAGAATGAGAGGGTCAAAAATACGAATTTTTGGGTAGGTTACGTAATAGTAGGCCTAATGGTTGGGCTCTTTGTCGCCTGTAATATAAGAAGTTCGGAATTTTAACATTTGGCGTACTATGGCCCGATGGGACTCCAAAAATGGATGGGTGTGGAGTCCATGACTCTTATCCATTTGGTGTGGACTCCAATTTTTTTATGTGATGCGTCCATGACTCCAAAAATTCAGACCTTAACGGAATCACTGGTTACATTAATACAAAGGAGAGAGAAGTGAGCGGCAAGACATACTGGCGATGTGATTGATTCAATCGGCTTAGACAGTAAGGGTTAGCCTACATATTGTCCATGCAGCCATGGACGGCCGTCCGTAACTGCATGGACGCCGTCCATGCAGTTACGGACGACCGTCCAGGCAGTTCTGCAAAAGAAGTGGCAGGACGGCGTCCAGCCTCGAAAATAAGTGCCTGGACGCCGTCCATGACCGTCCTGGCACACTTTAAGCCCTGGTGGTGCCCCATGATTATCTCCGAGCACGAGTTATAGCTGGAAGGGCATTCAACAGAAAAGAGCCAACAGAGGTAAAGGCACGATGCTGTGCTGTCACAGTTCGAGACCTTGGTACAAGAAGATGAGTTGGTTTCAAGACTATTTCCTTTGTGAACCATTAATCTTAAAAGTCCCCATTTAAAGAATGTAAGAAGATTTGCAACCAGTGTCCACTCGATTGGCTTTATGGAATGATAATTGATTCCTGCGCTAACCTTTTTCATCTGCTTGTCTGTCTCTTTACCAAAACGTGGTCTTTCTGAATATGTCTACATGGTCCTTCTGGGTTTGTACAATTGTACATGGTCTTTCTGGCCAATGGAAGTGTGTATCTGACCAATTTGAGCGAATTTCTGGATGTACAATGTAGCAGTAGTGTTTCTGCAGTATTCAACATGCCACAGTTTTCTCTTCAAGCACATTAAAAAGTGGCTTGGTGCCATGGTTTGTGACATCTATTTCCCCTGCAAGGACCTGAAATCTCGCGTCTAAGACCAGTGACGGTGCAAGGGGGGAGGGTGCTAGGTAGCAAGTGCAGCTGAGGTTCATAGGGAGTTTCAACCTTCAAGGTAGGACGGAAGAGCTAGAGTACGTAGGGATGCAGCTGGTCCCAAGCACCACCCTTCGAAGGAGGGATGTCTTGTTACGCAGTGTTTAATCTAGACGTCTCTGAGGGGAAAGGTTCCCAGGAACGACATTTTCCCTCCCAGAAAGTTTGAGCAGCAGCTTTACGTAAAAAAGTCATCAAATATTACAAAAATCTCAAATTGTGAGTTTACTGTAACCTATACGACGATTTTATACTAAAACACCAAACAAGGTCATCGGAAAAAAGAGATGAAAAAAGGCTGCAACAAAACCTTCCACTGGTCAGCGTCACCCGCTTCAGCGGATGTCCGTCCGCCAAACGGTGGTTTTTTCACACCCTCCCATGCAGAAACCTAGATCCCCACCCCAAACAAGGAACTAACTTGAACACTGCCTGTTAGGGCCACCAATTCACGTCCAAAAAGCTCCACGTTTAAAATAAGGTTTTAAACGACGTTCATCATTATCATTATTATCATCATCATGCAGGGCTTTTTTTAACGTGCAGTTGTACACAAAATGTGCAGTTCTAAATGGATTTGTGCAGTTGTAGAAGCACTTCTGCACAGTTAAAACTAGCAAAAAGGTCATTGTCCTCCAATTGGAAGTAATTTACCATGGAGGTTGGCAAAGGAAAGAAGGAGTTGTGCAGTTCTAAAAATTCCTTAAAAACAGCCCTGTCATCATGGGCGGAGACTTGGGGAGGGGGGACGGAAAGACGCGAGATTTTTTGATTTTTTTTTACTGCCGAGTGGCTGAGTGTCGCCGAAAAATTTCCATCCTTTGTCGGCCAAAATTTCTGACGACCTTTTTTTAGTCATCCGACGAAATCTCGACGAAATTTTCTATTTTCGCCGCCAAAAAAGTTGATGACCTTTTTGTTTTTGTTTTTGGTTTTTTAGTCTTCCGGCGAAATCTCGAAAAAATTTTATATTTTCGCCGACAAAAAAGTTGATGACCTTTTTTTTAAAGTCGTGACGCTCAACGATTGGGGGGGGGGGGGGGGGGCGGGGGGGACAAACGTGCTGTGCACCGATCCATCTAGGTGCTGTGCACCGATCCCCAAGGTGCTGTGCACCGATCCTCCAAGGTGCTGTGCACCGGTCCACCAAGGTACTGTGCACCGATCCATCTAGGTGCTGTGCACCGATCCATCTAGGTGCTGTGCACCGATCCTCCAAGGTGCTGTGCACCGGTCCACCAAGGTGCTGTGCACCGATCCATCTAGGTGCTGTGCACCGATCCATCTAGGTGCTGTGCACCGATCCCCAAGGTGCTGTGCACCGATCCTCCAAGGTGCTGTGCACCGATCCCCAAGGTGCTGTGCACCGGTCCACCAAGGTGCTGTGCACCGATCCCCCAAGGTGCTGTGCACCGATCCATCTAGGTGCTGTGCACCGGTCCACCACGGTGCTGTGCGCCAGTCCACCACGGTGCTGTGCACCGATCCCCTAAGGTGCTGTGCACCGATCCATCTAGGTGCTGTGCACCGGTCCACCACGGTGCTGTGCACCAGTCCACCACGGTGCTGTGCACCGATCCCCTAAGGTGCTGTGCACCGATCCATCTAGGTGCTGTGCACCGATCCCCAAGGTGCTGTGCACCGGTCCACCATGGTGCTGTGCACCAGTCCACCACGGTGCTGTGCACCGATCCACCACGGTGCTGTGCACCGATCCACCACGGTTCTGTGCACCGATCCACCAGGGTGCTGTGCACCGATCCCTCAAGGTGCTGTGCACCGATCCATGTAGGTGCTGTGCACCGATCCACCAAGGTGTTGTGCACCGATCCCCCAAGGTGCTGTGCACCGATCCCCCAAGGTGCTGTGCACCGATCCCCCAAGGTGCTGTGCACCGATCCACCAAGGTGCTGTGCACTTATCCACCAAGGTGCTGTGCACTTATCCACCAAGGTGCTGTGCACCGGTTCTCCAAGGTGCTGTGCACCGATCCACCAAGGTGCTGTGCACTTATCCACCAAGGTGCTGTGCACCGATCCCCAAGGTGCTGTGCACCGATCCACCAAGGTGCTGTGCACTTATCCACCAAGGTGCTGTGCACTTATCCACCAAGGTGCTGTGCACCGGTTCTCCAAGGTGCTGTGCACCGACCAACCATGGTGCTGTGCACCGATCTACCAAAGTGCTGTGCACTGATCCACCAAGTTGCTGTGCATGGGCGGAGACCTGGGCGGAGACTTGGGGGACGGAAAGACGCGAGATTTTTTGACGGACGAACGGCTGAGTGTCGCCGAAAAATTTCCATCTTTTGCCGGTGTCACGAAATAGAGTATCCTCCCCCGTATTAATCTTATCCCTCCAAATGAAGAAAAGTCGAAAAACTCACTTACGCGTGTATTTCTTGCAATGTTATTTTCATTATTATTATTATTAAATAAATTTGTAACGCGCGCAATGTCACACCGAAATGTGAATCTGAGGCGCGGATAGTCAGCCGAATTTTTTTTCTACTTTGTTTTGAACAATGACACTAACAGGTATGTTTATTCCTACTAAGCTTATAGATTATTTTTTGCTTTGGTTTTAGAGCACTTAAAACATTTAAAACACTTAATAACACTCAGAGTCACTGAACAAATTCGAGTTACCATTCTCTGAACATTGCTTAGGACACTTAAAACAATATTAGAGTCACTTCAAATTTCGATTAGAGCACAAATTTTTCAATTATACGCATTTAAAAAAAGGGATAGACTGGTTCATCCCCCCCGGATAGTCTAGACCGGTTAATTCCATCCGGAGAGATAGATTAATACATCCCCCGGATAGCTTTCAGTGGAGATACTCCGTTTCGTGACACCGGCCAAAATTTCTGACTACCTTTTTTGTCATCCGACGAAATCTCCACGAAATTGTTTCTATTTTCGCCGCCAAAAGTTGATGACCTTTTTTTAGTCGTGACGCTCAACGATTGGGGTGGGGACAAATGCATGGGCCGTCCCCCCCAACACCTCCAATGGGGGACCGTACCCCTGTGTCCCCCCCCCTAGGTCTCCGCCCATGATCATCATCATCATAAGTTCCTGACGCAATCCAATTTTTGTGGCGATGGTTACGAATAAATTATCGACATTATTCTCATGTCAAAAAAGTTATAAACACAATGCTCCCCTTGATGTTAGTCCTTGTGTCTGACCTACATTAGGTCTATGCTTGTCTCGATGCTCCTTTGTTTCTCATTCGAGTCTTGCATCCATCGTGCATTGTGTAGGCCTACCTATAATGTTCTAGGCCTTCTGCCGATTAAACAACAATTGTAGGCCTAATTCTGCCATTGTAGTTGCCATTTTCAGCGATGCATACGAAGTCAAATGATATGAAATGATGGATGATGTCATGATCCGCAGGTCACGACCCCAAGGGTCAGGCGCACCTGCCAAGTGTCATAGAAATGGCACCGGTGGGCGTGATCGTTACACCCGACACTGCTGTGATTACACCACGGCTTCTGTTAAGATGCGTAAATGTTGAATCTTGACTTCTGTCTCCTATACACAAAGGAATAGCTCTGTTCGGTTCAAGCATAGGCTACCAGCTTGTATAGCGCCAGTGTTGATGCACAGAATGCTAGCAAATGTGCACCAAAACCACACCGTATTCGTGTCAATCCAGTGAGACATAATTACGGTGTCCATGTTTCTGTCTCAGTAAAAGCCAAACGAAGTTGAGTATAATTATAAACTGGCACGAGTCACACAACATAGGCCTATAGTGAAGGAAAAGAAGTCTTATATCTCTGCTCTTATACATGCACAAGTGTAGGGCCTTTTTGTAGGCCTGCTCTACAGGCTCGACAGTCGTCAGACCGTCTCGTTTTCAATTTATCCAACCTCAGTCTGCTTCAAAGGCTGCGGTTCTCGATTTATTCGCTAGGATTCCACAGTTCGATGTGTGACCATGTGTCATCGTACGTGATCGTATACGCATAATATCTAAACTTCTAAAGCGCTACTTGAAAGCCAAGCGTGGGGCGCCAGCTTATTCACGAGCGCTGCGTTGCGTCAGAAGGGTTGTCCAATATAATATACGTCTGCAACGCAACAATTGCAACATGCATGGAATCTTTGCCTTCCTTCATCCGTTAAATTAATTTTGGTCACGGTCGAAGATTAAATGCGGGAGGGTGAAGCACAATGGTCACAGTTACATTTATTGTCAAAAGCGATTTTTAAATGCAAAACAGGAAATTGAGAACATGATTATTTTCATAGTGGATTCTACATGCAAATTTCTTAGTTTTACTTTGTGCATCATTAGTATCAGTAGAGCTTTAGTATCATTATTATCACTAGTATCATTATTATCATTAGTATCATTACTATCATTATTATCATTATTATCATTATTATCATTAGTACCATTAGTATCATTATTATCAAGTATCATTATTATCATTATTATCATTAGTATCATTAGTATCATTACTATCATTAGTATCATTATTACCATTAGTATCATTATTATCATTATTATCAATATTATCATTAGTATCATTATTATCGTTGATATCATTAGAGCTTTAGTATGAAGGTATTCGTTAAAAACCATGAAATAGTAGGCATAGTTTTAAATAGGTGACAACTTTCAGGGGAGGGAAGCAATTAAGTATCCTTCTTTTCCCATGCATGTGCGGGGCCTGTATGTCAATGACCAGTACAATTTGCAATTTGAACTTCCTGTCCTTAATCTGCTTCAGTTTCTGAAGCACTCAAGGTCGTTTTATTTCATCGATGTCTCTTAGCCTACTATGAGCCCAGCTGATAAGAAGCACCTCCAAACAGATGCATTTAAGAGGCGCTTTAATAATTGTACGTCTACGTCTACTCACAGTATAACTATAGTTATCTATAGCCTACTGTGGTGTACTATCAAAATTTCAAAAAGCAAGCGAATAAGTCAGTAAGTCAGTTAACAGGTGGCACAGTCTTTCCTCCACTTACTTACTTAGCACATAGTCCTTCCTCGCGCTAGTAGCGCATCGGGAGACACAGCCTCTCCACGTTGTCCCCCACAGGTCATTATATATATGTTATATATATATATATATATATATATATATGATAATGGATCGATAATTACAGGTGCAATTAATGAAGGTGGTGTCTTCTTCGTCTTCTGTCGTTGGCGACCATATGTAATCAACGCGTTCTCTCTCTCTCTCTCTTTCGTGTCACCGTCAACGAATGATCGCCGCTTAATGGAGGGAGACCCACGGGAGAAGGAGAAGGAGGAGGGGAAGGAGGAGGAGGAGGGGGAATGGGAGGCATAGGGAGGGAAGCCTGATTGGCACTGCAGGACGACATGGAAAACGTCAAGAAACGGGGCAGGACTCTGACCATCCCACTGCCGTATACGCGTCAAATCATCTCAAACTTCGTCTTCTCCCCAGGAAGGAATTGGGGGAGGCATATGTGCACCCGGGGACGAATGAATGCCCCACCCTTTGGACCAGACATCATTATTACTCATGTATACGTATGCAGACAAATAGCCTACAATATAAATGGACATATACACTGTGAGCCATAAAAAACCGTGCCACTTTATGTTTAGCTATATCTCTGTCATTTCTTTATCGATTTTTACACTTTTTGCATTATTTTAAACAGGAATCAATACTCTAAAGAGCAGAAATAAACATTATCGATTTCATCCTACATGCATGTTAAACTTGTCTTGCGAAACTGAAGACACTAAAAAAACACGTGAGAATCGATCAATGCTGCATTTTGACTACTTAAATGCAAACAATTTTTCAGTGCCTTTATTTGTTTAAAGTTTGTGTTCAAAAGGACTTCCTTTTTCACGTACACATTTTGCCAAGCGACGTCGCCACTGATCAATTGCAGTGTCAATAAGATGTTGTTCCAGATCGTTCCAGACGGATACGAGACACTGCCGAAGTTCATCAGTGTTCTGAATGCGCTTTTGGTACACGCGCTGTTCCATAAGCATTTCCGTTCCAAATCGTTATGAATAATGCGTCTGACCGTCGTTTGTGTAAGATTCAGCTCTCTCGCGATTTGTCTGGTTGAAAGATGTGTTTTAGGCTTGTCTTCCTGGCTCTGAACCAATTCATTGACAGCGGCGATATTATCTTCAGTTCGCGACGATTTTGGCCGACCACTTCCCGCAGCGCGTTCAACTGAACCGGTAGTTCTCAACTTTCGCAGAAAGTCATCTAATGTTTTTCTTTTCCAATTCTTGTTCGGAAACTCCTTAATTAATCGTCTAGAAGAATAATTTTTGCATTCCCGCAGATTTTTAATTAAAATTTTATCATCAAAGCTCAACATTTTAAAATTTTAACTCAAATTTTCAACCATCAACTTTATTTACATTATGCTGCGAAACGGATATGACGTCATCGCGCAAGTAAATAAGTAAATCGTAGAGATTTAATTTTTCTTTCAAACGACACAAAAAGATATAAAATTGTTAAAATATCGACCGAGATATAGCTAAAAATAAATTGGCACGGTTTTTTATGGCTCACAGTGTATAGTTATACCGCAAGAGATTTTTGCACGTGCGCCCTTTCCCCATTATTTCGAGGGGCGTCTTTATTATTACAGACCTATATTCGGGTGACATACACCGGATCTCTATGGGAATGAAATGATATCCGGCGATGGGAGGACAGGCCCGATGCATCATGGGTCATCTGGGCGACTGAAGAGAAAACTTAATTATGGGTATACTGTGTCGGTGTATGGGGTCCTAATGGCGCAGGTATTGTCTGAGTCCTTGGCGCGGTCCATATGTGCATTGATGGGGCTCCAGATTGGGGTGGGGGAGGTCCAAAGTGATATGCGTACATGAGCGATGATGGGGGATGTTCAACTGATTTCAACGACTTACCAGAAACGATTTGTGTCGGAAATGCGAAAGGACTTCCTCTATATATAACCTTAATAAATCCGTCAGAATATTTACATCCTGTCTGGGGATGTATTATACAATATAGGACAATTATTGTGAATGGATGATTGTTATTGTTATATCAATTGCGTCTAATTAGATTTATATTTTTTTTATCTCGTTTCTAGGGATAGAGGTTCTGCTTTATACGTTAAGATTCCTTTGAGTTATTGTCTATAATCATTAGTTAATAGATTAAGGCTATAGCCTATACGTCGTATGTCCGATATATAGAATGATTAATTTGGCGATTAATTAATGGTTTTTGAAACACATATATGTTATTGGAATCCTAATGCTATAGGCCTTGCTAGTGAAGATGAGAGTTATTGTTGTATTATAGGACGGGGTGTGGTGTCGTGATGGGTTTGGTGACTTGTAGCCAGATGGTTCCAGGTTCGATTCTACCTCAAGCCGCCGCGTATATACTTAGGGACCTTGAGCAAGTCCTTCATTGCTTGTGCACTTCGGCGCGAAATTCCGATGCAGTGTTCGCGCTGTAGTCGGGAGCGCCTCTATATAAGTATAGGGCTTGAAGGGGCGCTGCATGCATGTAGCAAATGCGAGAAATAAAACAAATGAATAAAATAAAATAAAAATTATATTCTAATTATCGAGTGTTTGCATGGCGTCTATATAGCTCTCAAGACCGTTTCAGTAGTGAAAAATAGGCTTAATATATTCATGCATATATATCCATAGTTATAATGTCGATCTATACGATTCAGCCATAAACACAACCTGCTGCCAGCGAAAATGCAAATGTGAATATGGGTCTACACGATGTGTTGTATACAGTACATGTGCGTACACGGAGTTTTGAAATCTTTATTGTAATCGCGACAGTGAAAACAATACGCCTATAGTCTATGTATGCCATTATTTTTATGGCAAAGCAGAGTGACAGTAAACTTAACAGAAGTAGACCTACAGAAGCTTCCTCAATGCTAAGACAAAAGTGGGATTGATTCTCATTGTGTTATTAGGCCTACACTCAATCTTGTCCTCATCACTCATGAGTTTGGGTATTATATTTGCGCATCAAAATCGACTGCAGAGCAACATTTTATCACAGCGATGTTTTAGAGGATATATATATATATATATATATATATATATATATATATATATGCTAAAACAAGCACAGAGCTCAGTTGATAGGCCTTAGACACAGTGGCGTAGCCAAGGGGGAGTTTCGGGGGTTAAACCCCCCCATTGGCTTAGGTGTTAAAGGTCATTTATCCACTGAATTAAGAAGAAAAAACAATTGCCTGTAGTAACAATTGTCTTTTCTTAATTCCCTTTGTTACTTTATTCCCTTTTTATTTACTGTATACTGTTGGGTTGGTGTCAGGACGAGCATCCGGCCAGGCCAACCTCCCCCCCCCCATTATAAATTCCTGGCTACGCCGCTGCTAGGACAAAATCGTTAAAAATGTTTCATGTGATCTTTAAAATTATACAATCCAAGCTTACACTGTTTACAATAACAATCAATTATAATCCATAATAAAGCTTATAAGGCCTATAAGTCTATTAATTCTAATTTGCCGTTATTGCGGACAGAAGCAACATTTTTATATAGCATGACCCCATTTGACTCCGATTAGCTGTAATTTTAAACTGATATCCTAACATAAACTCCCCAAACAACAGTTATTGCGAATTAACGAAGTACAGGTCTATCCATGGGTCGCATTAATTCGACATAATTCAATCGTTCAATTCTATTCACCGCTAGGTTATCGAAGTACAGATAGGCGCTTGATCGCAGGCAGACGACAGATGTCACCGCTTTTCCACGCGTGGTTGGCGCGCCATCTGACGCCTGATGTGCACCTCAGTTAGATGAAATCGATGTCCAGCCATTTCTTATAATATCGACAAACTTCGGTTTTATTCGCTACGCGAGATTCGACGAGACTCGTTATGCTGGTGACATCTGTCGACAAATCGTTGCGTTCAACTCGCTCGCACCCTCCCAGATATATATCGTCCTGATAGAGATCGCACTGTGGGAGACGCACATGAGTATATATTCATATATAATAATATACTGTATATATTATAAGAAAATATGCTGCGAATATATACAATTATACATAGGCATGCAAGCATATGTTTATTTTAATGTATGTAGTATGTTTATAAACTTTACAACATGCGAAAACAAGATAGGCCTATATATATTGCTGAAAATGTATGAATGTATACGGTTTCATCACTGTAGCATAGCATATATATTTATCTTATGCCTATTGGCCTATCTATATGTAAGCTATTACATATATATATATATATATATATATATATATATATATATATATATATATATATATATATATATATATATATATATATATACACACACATACATACAATAACGGTGTATAACTAGCAAATATCTATCAATTATATATTTTACACATTCGATTCCATTGATTTTTCGCTCGATTAACTGTATGATACATGACTCTTTATCCATTTCTCTGTTTATATTAATCGAATATAATAATAGTTATTATATCCAATTCCTGTATATTATATATTGAATTGAATCTATATGCGCAGAGAACAACTGACAGCTGCTAGCTGCCCCATTAACTTAAGCTGCAGACAATGTATACAATATATGCAATGTGTGAATGAACAATGCGTCATGAACGAATTAACCATTGCATGAATGCAGCTGTTTTAACGGCAGGAATAATTATACACTGCACAACAGTGATTTGGTTTCCTGAACACTTTCAGGTGTTTCTTATGCAGTTTTTGCTGCTGATCACGAAAATCACCTTGAAATTGTCCCATCACGTAACGTTTTTGAGAAATCTTCAAATTTTATATTTATTTTCATGTTTTTAAGATATAACGTTTTAATAAGCTTCGTGTAACTGCAGGTATGTCCAGGTATGCACTTGGGATAGTTTACATAATGTTTGTCGTGTATAATAAATAAACTTGGACCTGCATATTCATTAATGCTGGTTGGAATCTGCCTGCAAAAGTTCTAAACCCTATTAAAGTCGCTTCCCAGCATACATGTATAGTTGTATATCCCTCTGAGGAAGTTGACATCAGTTTGTTTGCATTTTGATGTATATTTCCAAAGTTTAGTTTTGTCTTCATGTAGGTAAGATGCATAACAAGTTAGCCAGCTTATTTTTTTAGACAAGCTTTAAACTATAATATATTTTAAAACGGTTGTTGGCATCAGAAATATCTCGCCAGTGTTGCAACAAGCGTGATACATGTAGGCCTACGTTGTTTGCCGCATTTGTGGAGTATAGGCTATGCCATGAGTCAGGCTCAGAGACACACACCATGACTGTACTTGTCAATAGAGCATATGAGATGTACACTTTGGTTGCAAGGCTGGAGAGAAAGCCAAAGAATGGAATTTGATGTGGAAGATGTGGTGTAGATCTTGGCTCCGTGGTCCTGCGAAAGCAATGCTGTTTGCCATCCCGATGGTCTTGCGAGAACAGAAAGATCATGTGACGGACTGCTAATTTTGTCTCACTAATATTTCTGGTTTCTTGGGCAAGAATAAGAAAGGAACTGAATACCCAGACCGTCATTCGACAATGATACCAGCGCCACACAATGAAAGTCTTCATACACCGAAGACACCAGAGAAATGGAGTCTAGACGAGGGAGATGAAGATGTTGCATTGATCCAGCCAGGAACGAATAGGCCTATGCAGCTGCTGACGGTGATACGGATTTTCAGGTAGGTAGGTCTATGTCTGGTGAGCCTCATCTCATCACACAGTTAGACTTAGGTTTGTCGAAAGCAAAAGCTGAACATCTGGATTCAAGACTCTAGTTTGCTGTCACAAAGTACTGGACAGAAATCGATCCGACAAAGATATATCTGCCTTCTCTTCACTTAAAGCTGGAACTGGTGAAAAGTTTTGGTAAAGCCATGCACAAGGATGGTGAAGGTTTTCTTTATCTGCAGCAGAAGTTCCCAAGAATAAGTGATGCCAAGATCAAGGAAGGCATTTTTGTGCACGGATCTACAGATCAGACACATCACCAATGATAAGCAGTTTGAACATCTGTTGGAGAGACCAGAGGCAATCGCCTGGAAAGCATTCAAGGATGTTGTGGAGAATGTTCTTGGTAATTGCAGAGCACCAAATTACAATCAACTGGTTAACAGACTTTTTGCAGCATGCAAAGACATGAAACGCAACATGTCACCTAAGATTCACTTCCTGCATTCTCACTTGGACTTCTTCCCTGCAAATCTAGGTGCAGTCAGTGATGAACATGGAGAAAGGTTTCACCAGGACATTGCGACAATGGAAAAACGTTACCAGGGCAACTGGAATCCGTCAACGTTGGCTGACTATTGCTGGACACTCAAACGAGATGCACCAGGCACTGAATACAAACGAAAATCAACATCAAAACATTTTAGGCCCATTATAAAACTTTAACTGAATCTCAGATACAGTGTAAACTTACACATGCAACCGAGCGTTCGGGGTATAATTATGATAATACTTTAATTTTGCTATTTTATAAAAAATTTGTGATACAATCATTCTGAAATGACATTTTCCTTGGATTTGAATTGCTCTGTCATCAGCACCCCCAAGTTTGGGACGAATTTTTTTACATTTGATGTCGAGTGACAATTATATTACATGTATAGGCCTGTTGCAAATGTATGCAACTATGGGCATTTCTGTGGACAACTTGCATGCCATTTTTCTCAAAAACCTTACGTGATAGAAAAATTCTGAGAGCACCATTGTTTTCAGCAGGCCAAACTCTATATAAAACAGTTGAAGTTTTTTAGGAAATCAAAAAAAAGTTAAAATTTGTTGTGGATAATTATCATTGCAAACTGAATCAATGTCTTTTAACGGATATCAACCTGTTGGCCTCTGCAGACGCCTAAGCGTGAATTCGTTAATTTCACTGGCGCTACAGCATCGATGCGCATGCGCATACAGTACAAACGATCATTTCCGATTGCCTATAGTGCTGATGATATAATTACATGTATCTGAAACATGAGTAAAAAATATATCTGCAGGACGACAAGCTTTCTCTCCGTCTTGATCAAGCGAATCAATCGCAACCAAAGACCAAGGAACACGAACCTTTACTCAATTGTTTAGACGGCATAATTACCCAATAAGTCGATGAAGTTCACTTAGGCCTATATGTACTGTTATTTATGCTATCATGTTTCTTGACATCGTGATAGCATGCATTCTATGCATGCATGTTTCAAATTCCTATTTTATTATTTATCGTATACACTGTTTTTCTCCCCTTCCTCATATCAATCCTACATCGTATACCTCTCTCCACCCGTCCGTCCGTCCGTCCGTCCGTCCGTCCGTCCGTCCGTCCGTCCGTCCGTCCGTCCGTCCGTCCGTCCGTCCGTCCGTCCATCCATCCATCCACTCATCTATTCATTTATCTGTCCATTCATCCATCCACTCTTCGGTTCATTCATCCCTTCATCCATTCATCCATCCATTCATCCATAAAACAAGCATGCTAACAAATATACAGGCATTCAGACATACGCTATATGCTCACTTTGCATACACAAACCCCATAATATACTTAGGCCTACATGAAAAATCCTGACATACATACATCGCACATAACTTGCAAATAGGTGCCCCGATCTATATAGCGGGATCAATGATCCCCTCAGGGCATTCACTTGTGGTCGTCTCCCATTGACGATGTCAGCTGCAATGTTGAAATTGTCGATTGCTTGTCACAACAAGATTGTTGATTGATTGATTGACAGATTAATTGATTGATGGTTTCATGCATCAAATGAAATAAAATTATTTCAGTCTGACTATAAATTATATGCCTTGTAGGTTTTCTTCGTGTGTTTTCGTCTATTATAGACAATTGTATAACCTAGGTCTCGGTATACAATAATATGTCATGTTCTCGTTATTATCAATTTTGATTATTTTTGTTTCATTTATAGTTTCTGTCCGATTCCGCGAGATTTAGAAGTTTCCATTTTCTTTTTAAATTTTCGTCTTATTTCAGTTTCCGTTAACTGAAAGCTAAATTTCCGTTAACGATGCTTTTCGATTCCGTTAACTAAAACACAAGTAGGTCTAGCTGCATGAACGACTGAGTGACCGACACGGACACATAAAGACAGATGAAGACAGATAGACAGACAGACAGAGACAGACAGACAGACAGACAGGTAAACAGAGACAGACAGATAACCAGAGACAGACAGTTAAACAGAGGGCTCAGCAGAGGATAGCGAATTGACGACGGTGCCGATCTGCGAATGGAATATTAGAATATTAGCATCTGCTGCTGCTGCTGCTGCTACAGTTGCAATGACCAGCATTGACCATCATCATCATCATCATCATCATCATCATCATCATCATCATGGTCATTGCAATGGCATTACCCGTCCACCTCACCCAGCCCCACCGCCTTCGAATACCGCCATCGTAATTATATCAACGGAATTCTGAGGCCATATTTTACGGTTCGACGAGTCCCCCGTCTTCTTCCCCTTTCGACCAAATCCGTTGCCAGCCTCCTAAGATCTACAAACTAATTAAGATGGCGACCGGAAGCAATGGCGCAACGACGGAACTAACAACTGCGCATGTCTATTCAGTGTAACGTGAAATGATGATGCGTATTACAACTTAATTTGCTAAGAACAGAGAAACGGGGCTGTGTCGATGGTAAAGAGGTTAGACACGGCTCGACTGGCACGTTGTCGAACCAATGAAGCGCGATTGGCAGCGAGCAGCAGCTATGGACCATGATGCAGTTCGTTTCGATCGTCAATTTTATAACGAAGTAGGAAGGAGGACGAGTTCTGGGCTGAAACACAGACATTTATTATATAGACCTAAAAAATTATATAGACCTACAACTGCTGCTTCGTGAGATCTGCAACGGACCCATGCATGCACACTATCTGTCTCTTTGTCTGTCTGTCTGTCTGTCTGTCTGTCTGTCTCCCTCTACATCAAACTCTCGCTATTCACTGACTTATCTCATACGCATTCGTATACTCCTCTTCCTCCTCCTCCTAGCCATTCTCTTTCTGTTTCAACTTATCATTCAATTTATTTTCTTCCTCCTTCTTATCCTCATTCTCCTCTTCCGCCTCCTCCTCCTCCTCCTCCTCGTCGTCATCCTACTCCTTCTTCTTCTTCTTCTCCTCCTCGTCGTCGTCGTCCTCCTCCTTCTCCTCCTCCTCCTCCTCCTCCTCCTCCTCCTCCTCCTCCTCCATCATCATCATCATCTCCTCCTCCTCTTCGTCGTCGTCGTCGTCCTCCTCCTCCATCTCCTCCTCCTTATTCTGGCTCCACTGTGTCAATTTCTCTAGTGATTTGTTTACTTTGCACTTGGCCGCGGGTCAAGTGCCACCCTTTTGGGCTTAAAGAAAAAGGTATTAGATCTTTATTTCACCACCCCCACCCACCCCCACCTCCGTCCCCACTTCTTAAGCGTTGGGCACGGCTGAAGAAGCCGCATGCCATCAGATGTTCATTATAATCCTTTCTTTTCGGTAAATTAAAATTTAAGAATAAGTGAAAGTTCAAACCACTGTCAAAACAGGCAATTTTTGTATTAAAGAGAAGAGATTTAATTCTATCTTTCAACCGAAGAATCAGAGTTCAATTTTTCGTGACAATTTGGTTTGTTTTTTCCATCCGATCCATCGCTCCGTGTATACCATCTCTGTCGTCTATATACGTTGATCCTGCAGTGTCAGATCCCCTCCCATCATCCCATGCCGCTTTAGTGGTGAGCGGAGAGTGTCATGGCGGTGAGTATCATGGCGTCTTATTAGAAGCGCGTGCGTGCGATCTCTTGCTCAGGGCTGTCAGTTCGATTTCACGCTTAGCCAGTCAGCCATCTAGCGGTTAGCGTCGTCGGTTAATCGCCTCTCCTTCAATCAATTACCGCCGCGCTTTCAATTAATACCAGCGATTACAAGACGAAGAAATTACAGGGCGCTTTGCGAGAAGGAAACGGCGGTGGCGCGGGCTATAGTTTGGAAATCATAAGGTAGTAGGTTAGACGCCGAGAGCGTTGCTGCAGCGGTGGGCGTAACTTGCAAATCATACGGTAGTGCGGATACGTTTTTCTCGACTTCTAATTATGACGCGATCCGCGGAGGCGTTGAGTTGGAAGGTGATGCTATAGGAAAACGCATCTTGGGGTGGGGAAATGTGTGGGTTCAATCGGGGTCAATCTTCGACTGCAGCGACATCTAGGTGTAAGTCATGGTATAGCCGACTGGTTGTAGAGCACTCACCATCTATAGTGCTGATATATAAATATTATATATATAATTTTTATATATTACATGCATAAAATAGTACGGGTATAATAGTTACTATAGTAGACTCTAGCTGCCTACAGATATTGTTTGACTAAACTGGTTCCCGCAACTGTGGTTACGGATACGATTGCTCACAAATCATTCTTGGTGATATTGTAGGATATATCATGTGAAATGTTAAATTGTGATGTTATTCTGCTGCCGTAAAATGGCGCCAAGGAGATGAAACAGAGAGGGGACGAAATGACGTCAAGAAATGAATAGCAAAATGCATGTCGACAAATTTTGCAAAATGGCGGGAAAACGACCACAGAGTGAAATTTTCGCTTCTCTACAAAGTCAGTTCACTCTGTTATCCTCTCTGGTATCCAAACTCTTTCCTCATCTTTCTTTCACCTCAACTCCTGCCTTTTCTATATCGGTGTTGCACGCGTGAACACTGGGAGCGCTTCTGAATGGCTCTTGCTGCGAGAAGCGCTTTATAAATGCATGGTCAGGTATACCGGAGTGAAAACTGGCAGCTTTTTTTATTGCCACATGTATAGAAAAGCCCTCATTGCACACTCCAAGGCGAACTTATAAATTAACATATGACCCTTATATAGTTATTTTTTCTCAAATTCTCGTTCTACAATACTATGCAATACAATGCTTACACAAAAATAGACATATATAGGCCTACACGTTAATTTGGTGAGAATTACAGATATGCAGACTTAGCAGGTATTGAGTGATACGCTGATACGGTCAAATCTGAAAACGGATACTGCGATGGAAGCAAAAGCAGAGTGAGCATATATTTATTATTAGATCTAAAAGGGAAAAATGGAGGAGAGAGCGCGCCCTCTCTGTTCGTTCCTGTGGGCCATGAATACATCTGGAGACCTGCAGCAGCAGCAGGCGTATCATGCATGATAATTAAAGAACTGTTTGAATAAGTTCCAACGAATTCCATGCTTCAACGGAAGTCAGTTTATACCATTCGCATTAATTTATGTCTCGACACGCCCTCTGCCGTCGATCTCTGTTCTAAGCGACGCTGTTGCCCAGCAACGGTCGAAAGACTGCTTCATATATATGTATATACATGCATCTAAATAACGCTATATATATTGATTATATATATATATATAATATGTGCTATATATAATATGGATAAGATATCATGAATGAGAAATACCTGTTAATGGCTTCAGAGATGATAAATTTAATCATATAAATATTCATAAGCCTACGCCTTCGAGATTTAAATGCCTAATTAATGCGAAGGAGAAACCGTTTGCTTCCAGGCAATTTAACGAATACCCCTTCCCCTATATCTATTTAAATATCACATGCCCAAAATGAATCATTTCCTGATTGGCTCTTTTTCGGGTTTTGCAGCGTAGGCTACTAGAGACGCTTGGCTTGCTGTGCCTCTTTGCCTATCGGTGTCTCGCTGTTCTTAAGATTTTGGACTGGGAGCACTCCTGAACAGGCAGCCTTTAATGACACTATATAAAATTCCTATATAGTGGAAATAGTATAGTATAATTAGTATTTGTAACAGTAGTTGTAGCAGCAGTGGTAGTTGTAGTAGTATAGTAGTAGTAGTACTATAGTATTAGTAGTAGTAGTGATAATAATAATAATATTTATTATATTATAGCGGTGGTTATAATAATAATAAAAATAATAATATTATTATTATTAATCATAATAATATTGATAGTGCCATTTTGTAACCGATATATTATAATTAACAATTATAGTAGACCCACAATTTGGCCACAAATAAGTTGTAATTATAGCCTATATAACACATGTTTATGCGAGCATGCGTCTGTGTGTATTGGTGTGTATATGTGCCATGGTGCTTCCGCCCTTGTTTGCACATCAGGTCTTATTAGCTATTACTAATTCTATGGCATCATGAATGCATTGAATAAAAATATAATATGTTAACTGCACGAGAATTCAAAAACCATCAGCTTCTCTGTCTCCATCTCTCCATTTGATTGTTTGTCTGTTTGTCTGTTCGCACATGTGTCTGCCTGCTCTCTGTGCTTCGATGTCTGTCTTAATACCTGTATCTGCTCGTCAATGTCTGTTCTCTTTGCTTGTATGTCTATGTCTCTATGTGCGTCTCTTTTTGTCTGTTCTCTGTTGCCTGGTTGGTCCTGTTTCCATCATAAATATGTATCTCGTATACATTTAAACGACGCGTATAATAATTATCATGAAGTAGAAATAATTTGCGTGTGTAATTTCATGAGGTGTCAGTGGCGCGTGCACGCATGGCTTCACATTCAGCTGAACGCCAGGTGTGGTCTTAAGAAGTGGTCCTTGTATATCGAGAGTTCCTCCATCCTTGGCGTTCCTGGT
>OX457037.1:51788906-51806406 GCA_949752735.1 Lumbricus terrestris
CGTAAGAGCTGGAGAGTTCGTGGGACTTCTCGTCGACAAATTACTTTAACTTTAGGTCTATAATCTTTTCCAATACGCTATTCAGTGCTTCTAAGACGGCCTTTTTTGCGCTGAATTTGCATGCAGGGCCTGCCCTGGTCATTGCATGTTTTGACTGCAAATGTACGCGGACACACGAGCAATGTTAGCGGATGTGAGCGCCGTGCGCTCCCATTCCCATGGTTTGCAAGTAGAAAGTCCTGTTTTATTAATTTTCCGTAGCAGATAATACAAGGTATTGTTTATTCCATCCTCTGTTAGAATATTCGTTAATCATTTCAAACGAATTAAATCCCTTACCAGTTCGTAAAATTAAGATCGAAACGCGATCATCGTCTGTCAACGGCGCCATGTTGCGTCACAAATAACAGCAAAATATGGTAGCTAGCGCTGTTCCGGGCATATAATTAAAACCGAGACTAGTATCAGTTCGACTTTTTTAGAGATAATACTAGAGTGAAATACCTTTAATTTGATGCATCAAGTATAAATAAATGTTAAAAATTGGCGAAGTTACACGCGTGCAAAGTCGGGACATTTATGCTGGCCCACCCTGTATATATATATATATATATATATATATATATATATACTGAATAGGCTCAACAACAACAATTGCCTCATTACAATTAGCCCAACCTTTACCAATCTATATACGTGTCAACACCCAATTGACCTTCAAAGTTTTCTCCCGTTTTTTCCCTTGTGTTCAGTAGCGTAGCCTACACCTAGCCTAGTCACTGTATTTCGATATCTAAAGCTAGTGTATAAATCTCTAAAGTTCTTAACTTGTTCAATTACAACAAAGCTCTGTTTCTTGTATTTTCTTCTTCTTCGTTCATAAAACACGCAGATAACACAACAATAGATCAACGACGACAAACGCTTGAATTCTACGACAGCAACGCAACTATCATTATCTAACTCCCCTGTTCTCTAAAACGTCTTCTACTCTCTCTCTACTATCAACGCCTTCTTCTACAACTTCTTACACTGTCTGGGCGTACACTCTTCCCCTGGCCGCTCTGTCCTTCTATCTGCCTCTCTCCGTGTATCTGTCCGTCTGTCTGTCTATCTCTCTCTCTCTCTCTCGCTCTCCGGCGACGGTCGGCCGAGCCGCGCTAAACTTTCCCGCCAGTCTGGCACCTGCAGGCCTAACTGTCTAGACGCTGACCTTGAGCTGGTCTAGTCGTACGCCTAAACATCAACGGACTAAATAGACTATACAACAGTAGCTCACATTACCTCCTTCCTTTCTTTTAAAGAGAGCTAATTATCTATAAAAATTAGCGAACGTATCTTAACTAAACAATGCAAATAGTCCATAACATAATACATCATAAAATATCTTATACTACAATCTAGACAGACAATCGGCTACTACATTCAATTTACCTTTCTTATAGCTCAATAGAATGTCAAAATTTTGCAATGATAAAGACCATCTGACTAATTTAGCAGATTTCGACATTGATTCAGTCAAATAAACTAAAGGGTTATGGTCCGTAAACACATTGATTTTAGAACCAATAAGAATTTCTTTCAACTTGTTTAAAGCCCATATGATCGCATAGGCTTCCTTCTCAATCGTCGCCCACCTCCTCTGAGTATCTGTCAGCTTCTGACTGATAAATGAAACGGGACGTTCTATCCCTTCCTCGTCCACCTGAGATAGGACAGCTCCCACAGCAAAATCACTGCTATCACAGTACAAATTAAATGGTTTCCCAACCTCAAACATATATAGAATCACATTTGATAAGACAATCTGCTTAAGGGAATCAAAGGCTTTCTGATGTGCATCAGTCCAAACAATGTTATCAGGTACTTTCTTGCTAGTCAAGTCTGTCAATGGTTTAGCAATTTCAGCAAAATTACAAATAAACTGTCTGTAAAATCCGAAAAATCCTAAGACTTGCTTCACTTCCTTCCTAGTTTCAGGTTTCTTCAAATTAATTAAACTGTCAATCCTGTCTGGATTCATCATCTTCTTTCCTGATCCTATGAGGTGACCGATGAACTTCACCTCACTCTTACCAAACACACATTTCTTCAAGTTCAATGTTACATTATGCAGTCTTATTTGTTTCAAAAATAATTCCAAATGTCTCAAATGAATGTCCCAATCATTAGAATGCACAGCAATGTCATCAACATAAGGTTCAGTAAACTCATGAATCGGTTGCAAAATCATATTGATCGCTTTTACAAAAGTCCGTCCAGAGTTAATCATTCCAAAAGGAACACGCGTAAATTCATACAGTCCATTATGTGTAACGAACGCAGTCTTCCATTGGTCACTCTTTTTCACAGGACAAGTCCAATATGCACTGCGACAGTCCAGAACAGAAATGAACTTGGATTTTCCAACTTTGCTCAAGACATCGTTGACGATTGGCATCGGATATCGACAATTTTCAGTAAAAGAGTTAATGTACCTGTAGTCACAAGCCAATCTCAAGGATCCATTCTTCTTTTTGACGATGACAAGTGGACTTGCCATTCTGCTTGACGATGGTTGAATGATGTTTTCTTTCAGCATCTCTTGTATTTGTTTTTCCACTTCTGCTCGATATATTAATGGTATTCGATATGCCGCGAATTCTTTTTCCCGAAAGTCCGGTCTCAACACCACTTCGTGTTCTACCAATGTACATAATCCCGGTTTGTCTGAGAATCTGTCAGCATATCGATTCAGTACATCCAGTAATTGTTTCTGCTGTTCGCTGGTCAGATGTCCAATTTGTTCGTAATCCAATTGAAGTGACTTCTGTTTTGTCTCTGAATAGTCTTCCTTCAGCGGTATTTCTACCACTGATCCAAATTCGTCATCCTCTTCCACGATCAGACCACAAGACAATGTTCTCGTAATGAACTTCCTCATCTTGTTAGCATGAATAATCCGTCGACCGTTTTCGTTCATGTCCACCAGATACGAATATTTGGATCTTCTTTGCAGGACCTTGCATGGACCATGCCATCGGGAGATCAATTTATTGGTTGACGTAGGATACAGCACGATGACGTTCTCTCCTGGTTCGAATTCTTTATCTTTTGCTCTTTTGTTGTACTGACTGGCGTACTGTTTTTGCTTTTCTCCAGCACAGCTCTCGGCGAATGTCAAGGCCTTTTCCATGTCTGCTCTTAAATTTTTCAGGTATTTTGCCGGTTGCACTCCAATGTTCGGCGGTAGATTTATTTCTTTGGTCCAGCTTTCTTTAAGGATGGTGAGTGGTCCTCTCGGCAACTTTCCATAGACCAACAAATACGGTGCCACTCCTGTAGTTGCGTTAGGCACTTCTCTCAATGCCCAGACTGTAAATGGAATAATTTTATGCCACTGTCTCGGATTTTCCACAACGACATGATGAATCATTTTCTTGAACGTTTGATTCCATCTCTCCACCAAACCTGCCGCTTCTGGATGTCCTGGCGAATCGAATCGAGGACAACATCCCATCAGTTTCAGAAATTCTCTTGTTAGACTGGCTGTAAAATTCGTCCCTCTGTCGCTCGTGATCACTGACGGAACTCCCACATCCATGAACAGCTTCATCAAAGCTTCGCATACAGCCTTGGCGGTCAATGACTTCATCAAGAATATTGTCGGCCATCTTGTACATGAGTCCACGATGCACAAACAATACTTATGCCCTGCTGCTGAAGTCGGTTCGATCGGTCCTACGACGTCCATGGTCATTCTTCTGAACGGCACATCCTCTCTTGGTATTGGTGTAATCGGCACTCGATCCATCACCAAACTTCGTGCTTTCAGCTGACACTTCTCACAGGACTTGCAGAACTTCACCACATCTCTACGCATTCTTGGCCACACACAGGACAACTTGATACGTTCCCTTGTCTTCTCTTCTCCCAAGTGTCCGCCAAATACTGACTCATGTGCCAATTCCATCACCTGAATTCTTCTTTCCTTCGGCAACACCAACTGATACACCAACTGGTCCAACATTTGATGCTTCTTATACATCAACCCATTCACCACACTAAACTCTGATCCTTTGTCTTCAGCTATCTTCCACCACGACCTCAGTGACTCGTCATTTCTCTGCTGCTCTTCAAATTTCATTGCGTCTGCCAATTGTCTTTCATCACTCGTATTCTCGGCAAACAAATCCCTCATACTCGTGTCCATTTCACCATCATTTCCAGAATCATCATAATCATTATCACGTTCACATGCAACCATCTCTTCTTCAATTTCATTGTTTCCGGATGTTATTCCTTCTTCTTCTTGAATGCTTTGTTCATCATCGCTTTCTGTATCCTCATCTAGCAAACTTTCATTCGACTTTTCCTCTTCTCCTTCTTCCACTTCTCTTCTCCGACTCTGTGCTCTTGTAGTCACATTCGCTTGCAATTCTCCTTGTAATACATTCACTGGTGGAACCTCTTTCAGTTCTGCGATTATCTCTGGATGCAGCAAGAACTTCTCTTTGTTATCTTTGCACAAGACTGCCGGAATGCTGGCACACACTAAGGTTAAATATGGCGCGATATTTACTCCCTTGTCTTTCCAATCTCCTCCTTCGTTATGACAACTCATCCGCACTTCGATTTTCACCAACTTAGCTGGAATGGGTTCTCCAGCCACACATTGCAAATGTACTCTGCCAATTTCTTCCACTGTCGCTCCTTTCAACAATTCCTCATTGATTACTGGAATCTCAGTACCAGAGTCGATCAGCGCTCTGACTTGCACGGGATGACAACTGTCATCATTTCCACGTATCTCTACATTGACATGCTGTAGTAAAGACTTCTTTGTACGTTGACACTCATCTTTGCTTTCTGTTTCTCGACCAGCATCTTTAATTGGAGCAGAATTTACTATTTCTCTCTGTATAGCAAATTGAGGCGTGCACTTCATCACTGACTTCACTTCCGTTTCGCGGTTGTCTTGTTCTTCATACTGATTCGGTGCATTCCTTACTTGTATCTGATTTACTCTGAGATTTTCTGCACTTCGAGTAAATCTATTTCTCAGATTTGTCGTTCTTGGTGGTGCTTTGCAATCCTTTATCAGATGTCGGTCTGACTGACAATTATGGCAACGTTTCTTAATAATCCCTCTCTGTTCAGTGTTCTCCCGCCTGTAATTGTACGCTGTATTGTTTTCTCTTTGGCGTCCCATCACTGGAATTCGACTGTACATTTGTCTGTCACCCGTTGCTTCTCTTCTATCTTGACCAAACTGTCTTCCAGGAGCACCATCATTCCTCGCTTCGTTATTTCTGGCTTGGTTTCCTGTTTCTTTGTTATTACTATTCCACCTGGGTTGCTTCGAACTATTACCCCATGCTTCATATCTCGGTTTGTCTTGAAACATTAGACCAATTCGATTGTTCACGTGCACGTCTGCGAGTTCTGCAACATTACTGGCTTCCAAGCATTCAGTACCCTCCTTTGCTAGTACAAACTGTAGTGGACCCGGTGGTAGACATTCTTTCAACTTATCCGCCACCAACAAATCAAATAACTTCTCGTAGCTTTTGCCCACTCGCCTACTTCTGACATAATAGTTCAACAGGTTCTTTAATCTTGCCGTAAACATCGTGTATGTTTCTTCTGCCGTTTTCCTCGCATCTCCAAATCGTGATCGGTATTCTCTCGCTGTCAATTTGAATTCTTTCAGTAGATGTTCTTTCACTATGTCGTAATCGTCTAGATCATCGAAAGACAATCGATTCAACACCGTTCTTGCTCTTGGCGTCATTAGTGGCAACAGCAATTTGACCCAAAACTGCTTTTCCACCGTAAAACTGTTGAATGCATTCTCAACTGTCTCAAAATATAATGGCACCTCCATCATATCATATGGCATCTTAGGTAATACGTGTTTCATTGCATCACCTATCTTTTTAATCTTGGACACCATTGTCTCACTTTCTCTGACCCTGGTTCGTTCTGACTCTTCACGGCTTCTTCTTTCGTCTTCATTTCGTTCCCTCAGTCTATTTTGATCTTCTACCCTACGCAGTTCTTCTTGTTCTATCTTTTGCTGCAACAATTCTAACTGTCTTCTACGTTCCTCCTTTTCTATAGCCATTTCTCGGAGCTGAGCTTCCTTAAGAGCGAGTTTCTTTTGTTCTAATTCTAATTGTTCTTCCCTTTCTCTTTCCGCTTTTTCCAAATTTTCTTTCTCCATTTTCAATTCTTCCTGTCGAATCTCTTCGGCTCTTTGTAATTCTGCCAAACGCATGGCTTCTTTATCTTCCTCACGACTCTTTTGTTCTTCAATCTGTTGTTTTCGTATTTCTTCATCACTTTTCCTTGCCCTCTCGTATTCTATCATCAATTCCATTCTTCTTCGTTCTGCTTCGTCACGATCTTTTTTCATTTGTTCTAGCTGAAGCTGGAACTGCTGCTTCTGCATCTGTATCTCTTCTTGTCTCATCCTTTCTGCTTGTTCTGCTCTTACTTTTTCCTCTTGTCTCCTTTCTTTTTCTTCTTGTCTCCTTTGTTCCTCTTTCTCTTTCTCCTCCTGTCTCCGTTTCTCCTCTTTTTCTTTTTCTTCCTGTCTCCGTTTCTCTTCTTTCTCTTCCTCTTCTTGTTTCCGTTCTTTCTCTTCTTGTCTGCGTTGCTCCTCTTTCTCTTTCTCCTCCTGTCTCCGTTTCTCCTCTTTTTCTTTTTCTTCCTGTCTACGTTTCTCCTCTTTCTCTTCTCGTCTACGTTGTTCCTCTTTCTCTTCTTGTTTCCGTTCTTTCTCTTCTTGTCTGCGTTGCTCCTCCTTCATCATCATAAATTGCATCAACGCCTCCATAGACATAACCTGTGGTTTCTCCTCAACACCTCCTACAGCGCCTTTCTCTTCCGCTTCCTTTATCCACACCTCTGCTAGGGCTCTCATCAAATTTTCCCTTGACATCTCTTCGACTTCTTCTACGTCGAGACCCTCTTCAATTAATAACTTTATTAATCGAGCAGAAGACATCTTCTTTATACTGGCTTGCTTTTGTTCCGTGAGCTTCTCCATCTTACTTTCTTACTTCAACTGATTTGCGTGAAGAAATCGAGGGAGTGACTATGCTTTCTGCAATTGGCTGACTTTACTTCTTATGGCTTGTTTATACAAGGAGCGAGTTTTGTATACCTCTCTCTGGCGTTGTCGTAATGTTATTCGTATACCCGTTGTATCTTCTCACCAGTTATTCGGATGCTCCGTTTCCTTCTCCCGTTTGGTCGGCTCCTCAGATTAATTCGATATTCACCTTCAATTTACGGACGGTGAATATTCCGAAAATTGACGTCGAAAATGCTTCGTAAGCAAAATCCACCGTAGATATTCCTCCGACTGAAAATATTCCTCCAAATGAAAATATTCCTCCACTTGAAAATGTTGCTCCGATTGAAAATATTCCTCCGATTGAAAATATTCCTCCAATTGAAAATATTCCTCCAATTGAAAATATTCCTCCACTTGAAAATATTCCTTCAATTGAAAATATTCCGTCCGTAATTTGGATACAATATCCCAACGTCCGTTGCTTGAATTCAGTATCCCACCGCTGCCACCAAAAAATGTCAACACCCAATTGACCTTCAAAGTTTTCTCCCGTTTTTTCCCTTGTGTTCAGTAGCGTAGCCTACACCTAGCCTAGTCACTGTATTTCGATATCTAAAGCTAGTGTATAAATCTCTAAAGTTCTTAACTTGTTCAATTACAACAAAGCTCTGTTTCTTGTATTTTCTTCTTCTTCGTTCATAAAACACGCAGATAACACAACAATAGATCAACGACGACAAACGCTTGAATTCTACGACAGCAACGCAACTATCATTATCTAACTCCCCTGTTCTCTAAAACGTCTTCTACTCTCTCTCTACTATCAACGCCTTCTTCTACAACTTCTTACACTGTCTGGGCGTACACTCTTCCCCTGGCCGCTCTGTCCTTCTATCTGCCTCTCTCCGTGTATCTGTCCGTCTGTCTGTCTATCTCTCTCTCTCTCTCTCGCTCTCCGGCGACGGTCGGCCGAGCCGCGCTAAACTTTCCCGCCAGTCTGGCACCTGCAGGCCTAACTGTCTAGACGCTGACCTTGAGCTGGTCTAGTCGTACGCCTAAACATCAACGGACTAAATAGACTATACAACAGTAGCTCACAATACGTATACCCTATACCTCTAATGGTATCACTATCAGCCGTATACTCACGATATATTTATACGAAGGCATTGATACTTATATCGTTAGGGTTCGTGTAGGCCATATAAGGTATATATATATATATATATATATATATATATATATATACAGTACACATTGCATACAATAGGAATATCTTGGGTCTACTGCATGTGGGCAAGGGACATTGGGGGCTTTAATCTGACAGGGCAGTGAAGCTCAAGGGACCGTGCAAATGTCAGTCATGACAGGGCCACTATTCGCGCCCAACGAGCCGTACTACCCCTTGCAAGGGCGACGATGACGGCGGCAGGCCGACCGTGCCCCCGTCTACCCCCGTCCGCTGACACTCCAAAGATTTATCTCCCTCCTAATTCGAATCCCCGACCGTAGAACGTGTTGCTCGGTCATACCCCACCCCCTCACCCGCATCGTATTCCCCACGGCCGTCTGATGGGGGTGGGGTGGGGTGGGGTGGGGAGGGGCAGGGCGAAAGTGCCATTGAAAAGTTATTTGTCATTTGCCCCTGCAGCAACCCATTCTATCCATTATTTTCCCTGCTGCATGCAGTCTCACCTGAATGGGGTCCAAACGTGACAACATTGACTCATTATTGGAAAAGATTTTTCTCCACTGATGGTGGTGCAGTCTATCTTTAGCAGCAGAGGTGTCGGTCATTAATCGCTCGTTTGTTTTCTCGTCCCAGGTGTATACTTACAAACGGAGGAACGACGTTTAACGACCCATTTCTTATATAGCGCTATTATGTGCTTAACGTCTGCGGACATTTTAAACGTTGTGCGTTACAGCGAACTGGGTTTAGGAATTTCGTTTCGAAGTAAAAAATGGGATTCTAATTATTATTATTGGTGCAGTGATCTGGGGATCTTCTTATTATTCATAGTGTTCCACGAGTGGATAAAGTAGTCTATATATTTAGTTCTCTGGAAGACCAACTCAACATACAACGTTTCATGTATTTGTAAAGATTTTCTTATATTTTTGAACAGCGTCTGATCTTTAGTCCCCTGCTTGTGGTGGGGGATCAGGTCTCTGGGGGAGCAGGGGCGGATCCAGAGTGGCATATCCGGCCAAGGTCCCAATTTAGAAATTTCTTTATTTTTTTACCAGCTATTCTATAGTTCGAAAAGTTGACGTGGCATCTCATGAGTAGTTTCGTAGTCCCTCCCACGAGGTCCGTACAGAGGTTTAAAAACACTGTTCGCCAAAAAGGTCGCCACTTATTTTTCCGGGCAAAATGGTACGATATTTTCTGAGAAATGGTATCTTTTTGCCCGAGATTTCGACTAAACGACTATAAAAAGGTCATATATAATTTTTGCGGATAAAATGGTATTTTTTTCCTGGAAATTTGACAAATAACAAAAAAGTCATCAGATTTTTCGGTGACCAATAACGACATTTTTCTCTGTACCAAGGCTGAAAATGTTGGCCCCCTTCGAAAATTTCTGTATTCTCCCCTGTTGCTTATACGCAATATGCTGTATACCAGGGGTTTTGTCCTACCTGGGAGGCGGTTTGTCCGTTGGAGTTTGTCCGGGATTTGTCCAGGGGAAATGTCCGTTCCACATATAGCCTATAGTATAATATGCAATTATTTTGCATCGAAGCTGCGCTTAGTATATAACCACTCATATACATGTAGACTCTCGGCTGTCCATTTGTCATGTTTCACATGGCTCCTCTACATTATCTCCGAATCACTGGGAAACGACTATAATTCGATATAGGCCTAGCTGCTGTATTATAGACCTATAGGCCTACATCCGAATCTCTAAGAACTGTTGAGTCTGATCATGCATGGAGACGTGGCGCTTTGGATAAGACGCTAGCGAACGCTGCATTGGAGCGCTGAAGCAGTGGAGCATGCCATAGCATTGCCATATAAATATGATATAATGTGAGATATATATTAATGTGAAATGATTCTCGGATGGTTGATCGCTGATGAAAGACGATGCAAACCATCGAAGCTGACTTTGTGATTATCATCCAATCGATATATCGATTATTTGGCGCCTATATCTTGTGCACAGCGCTCTTTCATTTGACCTCGGCTGTGCCACGGCGCCGTGCAAACGACCATTATCATTATTATAATAATAATACTAATACTAATAATAATAATAATAATAATAATAATAATAATAATACTATTATTATTATTATTATTTGTATTATTATTATTACTATTATTATTATTATTAATACTATTATTATTATTATTAGCATCATCATCATTAGTAGCAGTAACAATACTATTTGTTGTTGTTGCATTTGCTGTTGGCATACTAGTATTAGAAGTATTTTTTCTGCTTTTTAAGCTGACCATGATGACGACGAATTCAACGACGAATATGATATTGTTCTGGACTCTAAATGAACGAATGAGTTGATAAATGATCAATATGCGAATAGCATCAGTTGCCCATATGCAAGCAAGTAAGTAAGTTAATTAGTCTGTAAGTAAGTCTGTATTCCATTGCAAGGATGCAGGTAAGTAAGAAGTAAAGTCTGATGCCCGTCCGTCTCATGATCTGACTGCATCTGCTGTTGAGAAATTCCTCTGATCCTGGCACGAGACTCACTCAAGTCGACCGCAGGGCATTATGCACATGACAGAGGGATGGCCGTGTTATCACGACCCTCTCATCGCAAGGCATCGTATACCCTATTGAAATGCACCCCTGCGTCCTATACACTTCGAGCGGATCCCCTTATAGCGTCGTCCAGGTCCCAACGCAATGCCTTTGAGTTTCGACTCCTTTGATCTTGCTCGTGAGCCGATTATTACTCTGTTTACCCTGCTCTTGTGAGACCCTTCAGACACTTCAGAGCAAACAACTAGGCAGATTATTCTTACACAACCCCCATTGTCCGCCCCAGCGCCGTGCCCCGGATGATTGCTTCCTAAGAAGGGGTTACGAACTCAGACGCACGACCCCGCCGCGTGATTATAAGACTCCGAGGACGACGATAGAGACAGACAGACAGACGGATGGACGGACAGACAGACAGACAGACAGACAGGCAGACAGACAGACAGACAGACATACAGACAGACATACAGACAGACATACAGACAGACATACAGACAGACATACAGACAGACATACAGACAGACAGGCAGGCAGACAGACAGACAGACAGACAGACGGACGGACGGACGGACGGACATACAGACATACAGACAGACAGACACACACACAGATAGACAGGCAGACAGGCAGACAGGCAGGCAGACAGGCATGCAGACAGACAGACAGGCAGGCAGGCAGACAGACATACAGACAGTCGAACCAAGACAAAGACAAAGACAGGCGGATGACAGACAGGTAGGCATACAAACAATTAACACTTTAATTAACACATAGCAGAAGGAATAAATTGTTGTTGAGTCTTGCTTTATACTGTATTCGATGGCTACTGAGGTCCTACAAACAACCCACATTATTGCTGTTCTCCCAACACCTTACCGGGATTATCTTGCACTTAAAGCCCCTATAACTACATCAGTGGCGGATCCAGAACGTTTCGAAGGGGGGCCAAAATTTTTGGTGGAACAGGGGGGAAAAATTTTCCGGGAAAAAAGTTTATGACTTTTTTTTAGTCATCGACCAATTTTCCGGGAAAAGATACCAACTTATCCGCCAAAAAAGTTGATGACTTTTTTAAATTTATTTTTATTTTTTAGTCATCCGTTAATTTTTCAGGAAAAGAAGATGCCATTTCCGAACGGGGGGCCACGTCCCGTACGATTTTCTAATAGGGAGGGGGCCAGATGTCCTGTTTTTCCCTCCCACTACATGTGTTTAATGGCTTCTTGAAACCAAATGGGGGGGCCACGTTCCATGCAATTTTTAAATGGAGGGGGGCCATGGCCGGATTGGCCCCCCCTGGATCCGCCCCTGAACTACATGTATATAGCTGCATGGATTTCCCTCTTCATTGGTATGCCCATTTGTTTCCATGCACCATATAATTATTTATCATTAATAAGTTTCGCTATAATAACACATGTTGTTTCCAACTGCATGTTTAAAATTTCGTGTGTGTGCGATTGTTTGTGACCATTAGAAAAGAGATACAGGCAGAAAGATAAAGTGAGGAAAAGACAGACACGGACTCAGACACAGACAGGCAAGGACTGGCAGACAGAGACAGACAGAGAGAGACACACAAACGCAGAGAGACAGACGGGAGACAGACAATGGCGCAAAGACAGCAGACCATATATATATATATATATATATAGTGCGGATCTAAAGACAGACAGGCCAGACAAGTATGCATGGCGAACACAGCCAGAGACCGACTTATATACGATAAACAGACAAACGAACGGATAAACAGACAAACGAACGGATAAACAGACAAACGAACGGATAAACAGACAAACGAACGGATAAGCAGACAAAGGAACGAAACAATAAGCAATGAAACAATGAGCAATGAAACAATAAGCAATGAGGCAATGAGCAATGAGACCTTGGGCAATTAAACAATGGGCAATGAGACAATGAGCAATGAGACAATGAGCAGTGAAACAATGAGCAATGATACATTGAGCAATTAAACAATGGGCAATGAGACAATGTGCAATGAGACAATGAGCATTGAGACAATGAACAATGTGACAATGGGCAATGAAACAATGAGCAAGAAGACAATGAGCAATGAAACAATGGGCAATGAAACAATGAGCAATGAAACAAGGGGCAATGAAACAATGAGCAATGAAACAAAGGGCAATGAAACAATGAGCAATGAGACAATGGGCATTGAGACAATGAGCAGTAAAACAATGAGCAATGAGACAATGGGCAATGAGACAATGAGCATTGAAACAATGGGCAATGAAACAATGAGCAATGTGACAATGAGCAATGAAACAATGAGCAACGAAACAATGAGCAATGAAACAATGAGCAATGAAACAACGAGCAATGAAACAATGAGCAATGTGACAATGAGCAATGAGACAATGAGCATTGAAACAATGAGCAATGATACATTGAGCAATTAAACAATGGGCAATGAGACAATGAGCAATGAGACAATGAGCATTGAGACAATGAACAATGTGACAATGGGCAATGAAACAATGAGCAAGAAGACAATGAGCAATTAAACAATGGGCAATGAAACAATGAGCAATGAAACAATGGGCAATGAAACAATGAGCAATGAAACAATGGGCAATGAAACAATGAGCAATGAGACAATGGGCATTGAGACAATGAGCAGTAAAACAATGAGCAATGAGACAATGGGCAATGAGACAATGAGCATTGAAACACTGGGCAATGAAACAATGAGCAATGTGACAATGAGCAATGAAACAATGAGCAATGAAACAATGAGCAATGTGACAATGAGCAATGAAACAATGAACAATGTGACAATGGGCAATGAAACAATGAGCAAGAAGACAATGAGCAATTAAACAATGGGCAATGAAACAATGAGCAATGAAACAATGGGCAATGAAACAATGAGCAATGAAACAATGGGCAATGAAACAATGAGCAATGAGACAATGGGCATTGAGACAATGAGCAGTAAAACAATGAGCAATGAGACAATGGGCAATGAGACAATGAGCATTGAAACACTGGGCAATGAAACAATGAGCAATGTGACAATGAGCAATGAAACAATGAGCAATGAAACAATGAGCAATGTGACAATGAGCAATGAAACAATGAGCAACGAAACAATGAGCAATGTGACAATGAGCAATGAAACAATGAGCAATGAAACAATGAGCAATGAAACAATGAACAATGAAACAATGAACAATGAAACAATGAGCAATGAAACAATGAACAATGAAACAATGAGCAATGAAACATTGAGCAATGAGACAATGGGCAATGAAACAATGAGCAATGAAACAATGAGCAATGAGACAATGAGCAACGAAACAATGAGCAATGTGGCAATGAGCAATGAAACAATGAGCAACGAAACATTGAGCAATGAAACAATTAGCAATGAAACAACGAGCAATGAAACAATGAGCAATGAGACAATGGGCATTGAGACAATGAGCAGTAAAACAATGAGCAATGAGACAATGGGCAATGAGACAATGAGCATTGAAACACTGGGCAATGAAACAATGAGCAATGTGACAATGAGCAATGAAACAATGAGCAATGAAACAATGAGCAATGTGACAATGAGCAATGAAACAATGAGCAACGAAACAATGAGCAATGTGACAATGAGCAATGAAACAATGAGCAATGAAACAATGAGCAATGAAACAATGAACAATGAAACAATGAACAATGAAACAATGAGCAATGAAACAATGAACAATGAAACAATGAGCAATGAAACATTGAGCAATGAGACAATGGGCAATGAAACAATGAGCAATGAAACAATGAGCAATGTGACAATGAGCAATGAAACAATGAGCAACGAAACAATGAGCAATGAAACAATGAGCAATGAAACAATGAGCAATGAAACAATGAGCAATGAAACATTGAGCAATGAGACAATGGGCAATGAAACAATGAGCAATGAGACAATGAGCAACGAAACAATGAGCAATGAAACAATGAGCAATGAAACAACGAGCAATGAAACAATGAGCAATGTGACAATGAGCAATGAGACAATGAGCAACGAAACAATGAGCAATGAAACAATAAGCAATGAAACAACGAGCAATGAAACAATGAGCAATGTGACAATGAGCAATGAAACAATGAGCAACGAAACAATGAGCAATGAAACAATGAGCAATGAAACATTGAGCAATGAAACAATTAGCAATGAAACAACGAGCAATGAAACAATGAGCAATGTGACAATGAGCAATGAAACAATGAGCAACGAAACAATGAGCAATGAAACAATGAGCAATGAAACAATGAGCAATGAAACAATGAGCAATGAAACATTGAGCAATGAGACAATGGGCAATGAAACAATGAGCAATGAGACAATGAGCAACGAAACAATGAGCAATGAAACAATGAGCAATGAAACAACGAGCAATGAAACAATGAGCAATGTGACAATGAGCAATGAAACAATGAGCAACGAAACAATGAGCAATGTGACAATGAGCAATGAAACAATGAGCAACGAAACATTGAGCAATGAAACAATTAGCAATGAAACAACGAGCAATGAAACAATGAGCAATGTGACAATGAGCAATGAAACAATGAGCAACGAAACAATGAGCAATGAAACAATGAGCAATGAAACAATGAGCAATGAAACAATGAGCAATGAAACATTGAGCAATGAGACAATGGGCAATGAAACAATGAGCAATGAGACAATGAGCAACGAAACAATGAGCAATGAAACAATGAGCAATGAAACAACGAGCAATGAAACAATGAGCAATGTGACAATGAGCAATGAAACAATGAGCAACGAAACAATGAGCAATGAAACAATAAGCAATGAAACAACGAGCAATGAAACAATGAGCAATGTGACAATGAGCAATGAAACAATGAGCAACGAAACAATGAGCAATGAAACAATGAGCAATGAAACAACGAGCAATGAAACAATGAGCAATGTGACAATGAGCAATGAAACAATGAGCAACGAAACAATGAGCAATGTGACAATGAGCAATGAAACAATGAGCAATGAGACAATGAGCAATGAGACAATGGGCAATGAAACAATGAGCATTGAGACAATAAGCAATGTGACAATGAGCAATGAAACAATGAGCATTGAGACAATAAGCAATGAGACAATGGGCAATGAAACAATGAGCATTGAGACAATGAGGAATGAAAAATGAGCAATGCAACAATGAGCAATGAAACATTGAGCAATGAAACAATGAGATATTGAGCAATGTGACATTGAGCAATGAAACAACGAGCAATGAAACAATGAGCAATGAGACAATGAGCAATGAGACAATGAGCAATGAGACAATGAGGAATGAAAAATGAGCAATGCAACAATGAGCAATGAGGCAATGAGATATTGAGCAATGTGACATTGAGCAATGAAACAATGAGCAATGAGACATTGAGCAATGAAGCGCATTAGGACACAAGCAGAGACATAGTTTGGAAAAGACAGAAGGCGAGACACACAACTATCTATTGGCGGACAGACATACATAGACTATATAATTATATGGTGGAGATTGTGGGTAACGCAATGCCGTTTCAATGTATTGTGTTGTATTTATTGCGGAGTCGAAATGTTTCTAGACCCGTTTTAAATGTTTACACTTTGTTTATGCGACTCTTTAAACGCGATAAACGCCTCTCGTCTTTCTTTCCAACGAGAACGACTCATCGTTCTATTTTCACTCTTCCATTTAATCGTCCTTCCATGCATCACTCGTTCCATGTCTCCTTCCTTCTTCCTCTCCTTCTCCTCCTCCACATCCTTCCCTCGTTTCCAGCGATCAACACGCTCCATTGCCGTTTCTCTGACTCCGTACCACGCCTCATCTCTTCCGATCAAAGTGCGCGCGCCGCATGGGCGTGGCCCACTGCG
Source organism: Lumbricus terrestris (assembly GCA_949752735.1). NCBI lineage: Eukaryota > Metazoa > Annelida > Clitellata > Crassiclitellata > Lumbricidae > Lumbricus > Lumbricus terrestris. The sequence continues at coordinate 51,805,618 of OX457037.1, forward strand.
AGGCCACGCCCATCGCCGCCGTCATTCGTCGCTTTTTCGCCGAGCATTGGCCACGCCTCTGTCAATCACGTGGTCGTGTAAGCGCCCGGGAAACGCTGGTGAGGATCGATGAGCGTCTGCTTGCATTGCTCGGAGCGATGATGATAATCCGAGGTTGGTCTTCTTCTTCATCTTGGTTATGATTCGGACGAAGCGGCGACCTCAAAGGATTTAAGATTGACCTCGTCGTCTCGTGGTTCTTCAACAAGTTCCTCTGCTTCCTTGCTAGAGATAGGCTGCCTATAATACCGTGCTTTCTGTTGGATTACGCGCTACCCATGCATGCACTTTCGGGGCAAACAGCGGTAGGATATCTGAATCAAAAGGTCGAGAGTATTTGGAAGACTTCTATGGCGCTCTGGCGTGTTTTAACGATTTGCACCCGTAGGTTTGATGCTATGTTTGACTTTGGAACTATATACTTGAAGTTGGTCATATCATGTTCATATAAGGAAGAGGAAATATATAATTATGCAGTCCCGAGAGAAATTATTGCAAAACGCGTCTTTCTGAGGTTTTGTTTGAAAAATGTCAAATGAATTTCGAAGTGGTAAGGCAAATTAACGTAGACTCTATAGGTGAAAACGAGAAGAAAGAAATGTAAAGAAAATATGAATTTAAAATGTCACATTGCTTTCGGTTCAGGAAATGTTTGAAGAAGAAGTGTGCTTTGTAAATGGAAAACAAAACATTGACTCGATACATTTCTTAAATTGCATGCATGACAGAGATGACATCATCACAATAGAT
>OX457037.1:51811406-51835626 GCA_949752735.1 Lumbricus terrestris
GGTCTGGGAGGAATGTGACGACTAATTTATCAGACTGGACGCATTAAGTGTTAGGGGATAGGAAAATTAAGGCAGCTGCATAACGTGTTGGATATTATATATATATATATATATATATATATATATATATATATATATATATATATATAGACACATTTATTATATATATTTGTGCGTCAGTAGGCTACATAGTATTCTGCGTGAGCTTTGAGAGTGGGAGTAGACACCTAAGAATAGTTATATAGTATGTTAGTCACGGGTGCGAGGCCTGGGTGATAACGAAATACATCGAACAAAGACTTATGGCCTTCGAAAGAAAGTGCTACAGGAAAATACTAAGAATAGGGTGGATGCAGAAGGTAAACAACACAGAACTATAGCCTACAAGCGAGTGCAGCTAAAGGAAAACATCATGCAGAAGCTGATCAGAAGGAAACTAGGACTGTTCGGGCACATCTGCAGAATGGATAACAGCAGGAAGATCAAAGCACTGATGTTCGGACGAATGGACGGGACAAATAAGAGAGGAAGGCCGCATAGGGAATGGCTCGACGACGTATCCGACTGGGGCAAAACCTCGCTTCAGGAGCTGAGCAGAGCGACGCTGGATAGGAGAAAATGGAAGGACCTGGTGAAGAAGGCATCGGACACCTACGGGCGTTGAGCCCACGCTTGTTGATGATGATGATGATGTTAGTCACAGAACCAAGATCAGTTCATTTCGAGACCTCTTATTGAAGTGTCTATAGAGGATTATTAGTGAATGTCAAATAAGTTAAATTGATAAATCATAGCCTACAGAGGGTGCTCTGCTTTGCCTTTTAAGTTCTTTTCTGCTTGTTTCCAAGTCACAGTAGGCCTAGTCGCTAGCAGCTGTATAAAGGTGTGATGGTAAGTACAAGTCACTCTGTTTTTCTCACATGGCCTGAATCGGGACCGCCTCTGAGTAAGAATCTTGAAGGGCGCTATATAAAAAGACAGATATTGATTGATTGAATCATTGAACGAGATAAACAGTGCAAGTGCAAACGACTACAACTGCCTATAACAGAGAGAGAAAGAGAGAGAGAGAGAGAGAGATTTATATGTCATTGCATAACTGTAGGCTATAATGTAACCGGATGCGTTCTGTCAGGCTGTCAATCCGATTAATTTTTGTTCAGTAAAGAATATTATTATAATTACGCAGACAATCCAGACATCGTGCAACACCGGCTCGCGATAGCTTGCAGTTTGTATGTAGCCTATATATATATATATATATATATATATATATATATATATATATATATATATATATATATGCTAAATACGAAGCATAAGCTAGGTAAGTTTTGCCCCCCCCTGAAAAAAACTGAAATGACGTCCCTGCTGTGTGTGCGTGTGCACGATAAACCGCAGAGTGCATGCTGGGATGCCAGTATGGCGTCAGGTGGCACATATGGATATTGTTTCAAACTGAACGTCAATAAAAATCGGGTTATGGTGCAGAGCTCTATGTTTGTTGGTGTTTGGGGCATGCATGCGTGAACAGCATGACAGACATATATGTGGATAGATAAGTTGGCTATAACATATTATACGATATGCGGCGGGAGGGGGTCTGACCGGGAGAGAGGAATCAGTGAACTGAGGGGGGAGGGAGGGAGGGAGGACCGACGCACAGACACAATGACACATAGACAACTGCATGGACAGATTGCAGCATATATGATTGGTCAGAGATAAAAAAAATTATGGCCGGACTTTAAATGCATGGACTAAATAAAACTGTCAACGGAAGAAGGTATACACAGATTGTTGTATGACTGTCGTATATGTATACACAGATTGTTGTATGACTGTCGTATATGTATACACAGATTGTTGTATGACTGTCATATATATGTATACACAGTACAATGAGTACATCAGCAAAGACACATTTAAGAGAAACAAAAAAAACAGAAAAGAGAAACAGTCACGCACAAAACATATTGATAAACAGACAGACAGACAGACAGACAGACATACAGACAGACAGACAGACAGCCAGGCAAACAGACAGACAGACAGACAGACTGACTGAGAGATATACCAAGAAACCGGACAGAGTATACAAACAGCAATGATGATTCACTTACTATAGACTAGGCCTATAGGCTTTTATATTTCATGACGACAACATGTAAATCTTTTATTATAACATTATTGATTCGGCTAATTCAGTTAAAGGTCTTTAAGCAGCTTAATTATGGAACATGGTTAATGCATTAGTTTTTCTGCATCTCTCGCATGGCCAAAACGATGCAAGAGTTCTTCTGTTCCCAGTGAAGTAATTCGCAAAATAATATAAAATGATTATAATTAAATTGGAGAAATAATGGAGAATATGCTCTCCAATTAGTGATCATAGGAATGGAAAATAGTTCATAATTGGAAAAAAGGAAAATAATCTCCAATCGGGAGATAATTCAAAATATTCTCCATCTGCATTTATACCTCTTTCCCTCCCCCCCATCGCTACACCCAAGGCCGTAACTAGGGGGGTGTTTTGGGTGTTTGAACATCCCCGAAATGGAAAATGGAAAAAAATAATATAATGCATTAACGAGCACATGATGAAATAAACCCATGAAACAACCATGAAATAAAACCATGAAAATACCCCCCGAAATGGAAAATCTATGTATACCTCGAGCGGATAATAATAATAATAATAATAATAATAATAATAATAATAATAACAATATAAAAAAATAATGATATTAATAGTAATAATAACTCGATGATTGGGGCCATTCAGACCCATTCTGGACTGGTTTTTAAACAAATAGTTAGTAATAAAGTCCCTGAGGGATCCTAAATACCTCGGGGCATAAAAAATAGTAATTAGTCAGGTCTCTTAGCGGTCGAAAATATCGTTAGTGTGCATTTTGGTGCTACAAGCAAAAGAAAGATATTTTTGAGTTCAGGAAGAAATTCTAAGAAAAATGTGATATAGTACCAGTTGAAAAAATGGGAAAAATATTTTCAGTTTTTTCCAGTTTTTTCCCATTGGAATTTTTCCAGGAACATTAAATCATAATGTTGAAATAGCTCATAACAAGCTGAAATTTTCAGGATATGTGTAGGAATATAGGTAGAATGAGATACGAAAAGTGCCAAACAATCCTTCAGCAGCCCTTTCCGAAATCCAAGATGGCGTACAAAATGGCCGCCATTTCCCAAGGTCATTAGTCATCACCTGGAAAAAGCTCGCAACAAGCTGAAATTTGCAGGATAGGCGTAGAAGTATGAGTAGAATAACATTCCAAAAGTGACAAGCAATCCGTCAGGAGCTCTTTCTGGAAACCAAGATGGCGTCCAAGATGGCCGTCATTTTACAAGGTCATTAATTATCACCAGGAAAATGCTCGTAACAAGCTGAAATTTTCAGGATAGGTGGAGAAATCGAAGTAGAATAACATATCAAAAGTGCCAAACAATCCATCAGAAGCTCTCTCTGAAAACCAAGATGGCGTCCAAAATGGCATCGGTTTTTTCATTATTTTTATGGTTTTGCAACCTGAGAAGCTAGAATCACAATGGAAGTGACACGCACCGTGGTTCGGTGGACGAACATTAATCCACTGGACATAATCCCACACATTATCTCTCCCAGATAGGACATTATAACCAGGGTATTATTTATTCACTCCTGAGTAAAAAAAAGCATTATCTATAAAGATATTTATTATGCTAAGTCGTAGCCTATATATAATTACATATTGGACAAATATTGCAAGAATATATTAATGTGTATATTTGTATGTTATGACAATAATACGAATATGTTAGGCTGCTGCGTGTTTGTTAACTTATTACAGTTATCGTTCAAAGTTCGTCACAGCTGATGTTTACTGTAGATATAATTTGATATGCAAACGGCATTAAAAAGTTGCTAAGGTAAGACGAACACAACGTTGACAGGTCTTAAATGTAAGCTAAACCTAAATGACTCAAACTATAATCTTATCGTTAGCCACGAATAGCAGAATGGATCGAACGAACTAACAAGTCTTGACTTTACATCTGATCGGCAATATCAGGTTTTTACCAACATGATCTTACAAGGAATGACACAGTAAACAAAAATATTAATAAAGCGTTATCAATTAAATGCAGAAATAGGCCAATTGCACAGATGGGTTTAACCCGAGTTATGTCCACCTGAAAATGTTTTACGCAAAATGGGAGGATGGATATTGGATAATGTCCAGGGATTAATGTTCGTCCACCGAACCACGGTGCGTGTCACTTATATTGTGATTCTAGCTTCTCAGGTTGCAAAACCATAAAAATAATGAAAAAACCGATGCCATTTTGGACGCCATCTTGGTTTTCAGAGAGAGCTTCTGATGGATTGTTTGGCACTTTTGATATGTTATTCTACTTCGATTTCTCCACCTATCCTGAAAATTTCAGCTTGTTGCGAGCATTTTCCAGGTGATAATTAATGACCTTGTAAAATGACGGCCATCTTGGACGCCATCTTGGTTTCCAGAAAGAGCTCCTGACGGATTGCTTGTCACTTTTGGAATGTTATTCTACTCATACTTCTACGCCTATCCTGCAAATTTCAGTTTGTTACGAGCTTTTCCTGCAGGTGATGACTAATGACCTTGGGAAATGGCGGCCATTTTGTACGCCATCTTGGATTTCGGAAAGGGCTGCTGAAGGATTGTTTGGCACTTTTCGTATCTCATTCTACCTATATTCCTACACATATCCTGAAAATTTCAGCTTGTTATGAGCTATTTCAACATTATGATTTAATTTTCCTGGAAAAATTCCAATGGGAAAAAACTGGAAAAAACTGAAAATATTTTTCCCATTTTTTCAACTGGTACTATATCACATTTTTCTTAGAATTTCTTCCTGAACTCAAAAATATCTTTCTTTTGCTTGTAGCACCAAAATGCACAATTTTTCGCTAACATCCCGGACTAAATAATAACAATTGCTAAGAATGCTATTAAATTATTTTTTAATCTGCCTCTCGGGGACCTTGTACCACCACACTGAGTCTTCCATAAATGGCGCTACATGTAGAAAGCGCCAAATATAAATCCAGCATTGAATAGTCTAATAAACGACAAAGCTAATGACGTCATCAGCTGATTTCGTTGTGGAAGACATAATCGTCTAAACTTCATAAATATTGCGAAAATTTAGCTGCTTCCGTAACCGTCAGCGTTCGACTTAAACATCCTTTTATCGAGATCAACAGTAACCTTGTGGCTTCGAAGGCCGAATTTGTTGAAGATGTTCCATTCAGGAAACAAAGTAATTTTGTAGATTTTCTTTTCTCTCCTCAACTTCTTTACAATTTCGTCGTTATACTTCTACATACATAGGCCACGTGACGGTCGCCAATGGCAACGTGTTTTAAGAATCGGCTGATAGAGTAATAATTGAGAATAATTACATGAAGATGTAATCGATTGTAGCGCAGAATGAATAAAGCAAAGCCAGAAGTCTAACAACGCTTGATAACAGCAACGCTATATTAATTAATAAGCCTATTTTTCGGCCTATATAATTATTATTATTATTATTATGACGTCGACCCTGATTGTCTTTTTTCCAATGAATTGCAAACCGGGTGGGATCCTACACCACCGCTTGCTCGTTTTAATGGACGTCACGCTATATAGTGTATCATCCAAGGTCCCTGTGCACGGACTGTGATGATGATGACTATATATACTATTCTACATTTCAACTGGTGGTACGGTACCCCCGCGCTGGAGTACCCTGAGTGGGCGTCCGTGTAGTCCAAACTTAAATCCGATCAACATAAACAAAAGACAAGAAACTGTAGCGACGTATAACTACGCTACGGGTCGCTAATATTATTTTATTTAATTTTTGATCGATTATGGGGTTTCAGGGATCTGATATATTTGTTTTATTTCTGTATTTTTGAGCTGCCTTGTGTGACCTATATTTTAATGTTGATTTGCGCTTGACACGGGTCACAGCGACCGCTGACGTAGGCAGCAGTCGTTGCTGTATTTTCACACGCTCTCAGCGATCGTCGGTCGCTGTCTTCAAAGGCCGCGCCGCTTGCAGTCGATGAGGGTAATTAAACTTTCGCACGCTCTCTGAGGTGGTCTGATGATCAGAGTGAGCGAGGAATACAGCCAGCCAGACAAGCACAGGCAGGGACACGGATTGAGAAGGAAACACCGTTGGCGTGTGGGTCTGTGTACGTGTGTTTTCTCAAGGTTGAACTAGTGCATTTGATGCCTACGTGATCAGCGGCAGATGGCGCTTCTCAGAAGGAGAGATAGAAGGAGAAAGACAGTGAGCTATAGACAGACGCGGAGATACACAGGAGAGGACGCAGCTGGCAGCTAATTCTTGCCGCCTTGAAACAGCTGCGTTGCTGCTGGGTTTGCGCGCGCGGCTCGCTTGCTGGTCATGCGCAGAAAGGGGGACGCTCTCCTTGTCAGGCAGTAATAAAAGAGCAGCGCGACGCTGAGAGGCTCAGTTGCGCACAGGATCTCAGGGCGGTCGGATGTATTGCGGCGGTTGGTAGTTTTAGGCTCGATCAAGTTGGTGAAGCATGGCCAGGATAAGCGCCTGCTTGCACTAGTTGCGCATACACGGATTCTGTCGGCGATTCATTCTCTCTCGACATGGAGTCGATTAAATAAAAGAGTTTGTTTGTTGCGAGAAATACATCAGCGTCGCTGCAAGTTTTGTCTTCGCTCTCGCTTCGGATATATTCCTGGATTACTAATTCAAGGCCTCTCTTCGCCCTGTCACACGGAGTGATTTATCGTGGGCTTCGAATCGTCAGCGTTCTGAAATTGTGTTGCGAAGCGGTTGTTCGTATGGTTGCCTAAGGGCGTCTTTCTCAAACGGCTTGGATAAATAGCCGAAATTGTTGTTCATTGCGAGAAATCAGCATCGGATTTAGCTGATCTTTTCGGGCGTTTCAAACTCGACGCCTTTCTGTGAGTTTCGTCGCATCTCTTGGATATCGTCTTCGTCGCTGTTCTTCGCACACGATCGGCTTTGTCCCTTGTCTTCGGACATAAGGTACGCTTTATTGGGGAATTAATACGATCGGTTATTTAGAGATTTTGGGCTGAACTGAAATTGGCTGTGGGACTTGAGAGTCAATCGGGATTTAATTTAGGCATACTCCGGTTGATAGGTGTTTGCATTGAATTGTTGCATTTGATTTTCATTGAATGTCTTTACAACGGATAGGAACTGATAATTGAACTTACTGACTTTTATGTTTGATTGCTTTGAACATAATTGATGCCAATTAGAAGATTCAATTGATTGTGAATAATAAGAAATATTAATTGGACAACTGACTTTGATTATTGATGGCTTTGAATGTGACGGATGTGGATTGAATGCTTGATTTGTTAATAAGAATAACTACTTCGTTCACTGCTAGCGATATTGACTGTGAGCTATAAAGATAGGAGTAATCTATTTAGCGCTATGGATAATTCAAGGGCTAGCACCCCGGCCCAGCCGTCTAGGCCTTCCTCATCATTGGAGGGAGTCATGGAGGCGATAACCTCTATGCACTCGTCGATGCAGACCAATGCTAAGTCGACTCATGAAGCAATGACTTCTATGCAGTCTTTTATGCAGTCGTCAATTGAGACTAATGCCAGAGACACGCAAGAGGCGATTGCCACGGTGGAGTTTAATGTCCTGGCAGTGCAATCAAATGTTAGCGATGCTATTTCCTCAGTGCAATTAAATGTAAGAGAGGAGATCTCGGCTGTAAGAGATAATGTCAGGGAAGCGCTGACGGAAGTTGTATCACGATTGGAAAGGCTGGAGGCGTCGCCGGTACCCAAGCCTGCTGTGGATTTGAACCCTGGTTACCTCACCGCTATTACCACTGCGGACGCGCCATACCACTCGACCATCGGCCTGGAGGAAACTTTGGGTGCTAGGCCTAAAGATTTCACGCAACCTGGTATATTGCGGAGAAGTGATAGATTGGCTGGTAGGCCGCCAATTTCATATAGGGAGTACGGTAGTCGAAAAGACTGGCCGCCTTTCCTGGGTTGGGATTCGAACCCAGAAGTCACCTCCTCCTGTCCTCCCTCTATCTCTAGAGCTTGTCCACAGCAGCACGCGGTCCCATCAGGCGAGGATCCGGAAGTGGCGACTCCGGGGAGGCCGATAGGGGCGGGCGTTACAATTGGTCCCAGCCAGTGGGGTCAAATTAGTTCTAGAGATTTTGGTGATGATAGGTTAGAAGAAGAAACTGACTATGCTAGAACAGGCGAAATGGCAATTTCTTTTGAAAGAAGGAAGGAAAGGGAATTTGCTGATAATGTGGAAATAATGTCTGATGATGGTAGTGTAGACATTGAAATCAGCAAGATAATGGAATCTAGACCTAAAACTGTTAAAATAATTGATAACAGAATGCATGCAGCACGGCAACCGGAGTTTAGAAATTTTGAAGTGAATAAACCGATCGCTAATAAATTGTCATGGGAGGGGGGTGATAAGGTCAACCCAGTCCCTTTGGCCTCTTCGTCCCTTCCTCTCGTCGAGTATCCTCGACCGGATCCACAATGGAGAATTCAAGCGTCGCTCGCAAAGGTCGATCAACAAAGAGTGGAAATAGCACCGAGTCGGGCCGACATTCCACAACCAGCGCCGGCAATGCCGACCTACCAGGCCGTGACTGATTATGTCCTCGACGGTCGTGCAACGTCGACCATGGTTGGTCGAGACTACGCTCGACCCGACCTTCCTCCTGGACCAGCGGCGATGGCAACGGTCGACTGGATGCAACCATACGCTCGACCCGATCATTCAAACATGCCGTGGAGGTATGCTCCGACCTACACTCCGAGCGCTTTCTACGGTAGCAGCGACAACCGGGTTTGGGTTGACCCGCTTCGCTGTCTCGACCCGCTTCGACCAAGCGACGCCGTCTTTCCTCGGTGGCCAACGGTCGTGGAATCGGCGAGGATGAGTTCATGCCTCGGCGCGCAAAGCTTCGGATTTAGCCGTGATGCCGAACTACCGCGATGTCAGGCGGTAATGAAGTCGACACCTCTGGAGAGAAATGAAACGACGGCCGATAATAAAGCGACGTCTGCGGTTGGTGAAACGAACGCACTGGCGCCTACCTACGTTTCGGTCGGTCCTATCAAAATTGTCCCGACGACCACCGTCGCAACGCAAACGACCGGCGACTGGGAGCTACCGTCGATCAGTTCAAAGGGAACAGTCAAGGAACTTGAACCGACCGCGTCTGCAACAGCTAAAGAGGGCGAGGTTAAACAGTCATCGACTTCTCCTCCTAAGCCAACACAATTCCTGAAACTCGGGTCTTTTAGTGGAAAGACGGACGTTGAAACATTCTTACGAAAATTCTCCGTGTGCGCCAGGAATAACAGATGGACGGACGAGGAGAGATTGAACCAATTAGTAGTCTCATTGGTTGAACCGGCGACTCATTTGCTGAGCGAGTCGAACGCAGATAGCCTGGACACTTGGACGGCTTTGGTCCAGCGACTTCGTGAACGATACGGCAACGCTGAACAACAAGCCCTGTTCCAAACGCAGCTAAGCACCAGGAAACAGAAAGTCGACGAGGATATGGGCGTCCTGGTGGACGACATCCGACGTCTCTCCACGCGAGCCTATCCGGGTTCCTCGACGGCTCACAGCGAAGCAATTGCTGTTCGGGCATTCTTGGATGCCCTGAGAGATAGAACGTTGGCTCTGAAAATCCGAGAGCGAGAACCGAAATCCCTCGACGAAGCCTACAAGGTAGCGATGCGATTGGACGGCTATCAGAAAGCAGAGGCCGGCGGCCATGAACAACAAGACCGACGACACGGCCGTGTCAACGCAATTAAAGAACAGGAAGAAGAGTCGAAAGTAAAGGATCTGGAACGGCGGATGGAGCAAATGAGGAGACAAGTGGAGCGACTAGAGAAGAAGGAGCGACAACCAGTGTCGGCGCCACAACCCAGATACAACAATCGTGGACCCGGAAGAGGTCAGAATGAATCAGCTAGAAATGAAGGATCGAACAACAATGGAGGTTATGGACAGGGAGCTCCGCGATGTTACCTGTGTCATCAGTTCGGACATTTTAGTGCGAACTGTAGGCGTCGACCACGTATGGAGATGGAAACGGAAGCAAGAACTGATGTGCGGCGATGCTATGAGTGTTCAGCAACCGACCACCTGGTGCGCAATTGTCCCCAGCGACAAGCGGCCGAAGCAGAAGCCAATGAGGTTCTGAATGGACCGGCAAATGTTTACCATGTACAAGGCAGCACGAATGCGTATTTGGCTCTGAAGATCCATGGTAAGGACGTGTTGGCCTTGGTAGATACCGGAAGCGAAATGTCACTGGTACCTGCATCCCTGGTGAGACGGAAAAATATGACGGCGTCGAAACAACTGCTAACCGCGGCAAATGGTACAGCTATAGAGGTACTTGGAGAGACAGTCCTTCGATGTCGTGCAGCCGACTGCAAGTTCGATGTTCCCTGTTTAGTAACGGCTCAAGTCAGTGAGTTGATTCTTGGACTCGGGTGGTTGACAGAACAACGGGCTCATCTAAGCATTCCGGATAAAACGATAGTACTACAAGGCCGCTCATTTCCTTTGGTAAGTCAAGACCGGAGGGGAATTTGTCGAAGGATAGCCGCCGCGCAGCACGTGAATGTTCCCGCACTGTCGGAAGTGGACGTCGAGGTGTATGCCATACTTCCAGACCTGAGACCGACCAAAACTCAATGGGCGACGCCGCCACACGTGTTGGCATCTGGACTCGTAATCGCCGGAACGCTTCTACCGGAACGGGCGATCGACCTGACAATCAGAGTGTTGAATCCGACCCACAAGATGATTAAATTGTCGAAAGGAATGCAATGTGCCCTGGAAGAAGTGACAGTAGCCGGAGCTGACCAGGACAGCAAGCCCGCTGCAGGCTGCGCCATGGTGAGGGAAGACAAGGACCATGTCAACTCACAAGATGCAGAGGTAATTCTGAGGCCGTTATGGTCGAACATCGCTGAAGACGTTCCCCTTGAGATACAACAGAGACTACGTGAAATCCTGATGGATCGTCGCGCCGCCTTTTCTCTTGGTGAATGGGATCTGGGATTCACCGACATTCTACGACATGAGATCGACACGGGTAGCGAAACACCCGTTCGTCAGCCGCTGCGACGACAACCGCTTTCGCTACTCCCTGTCATAGACGAACAAGTGCAGGTTATGTTGGATCAAGGACTGATCGAACCGTCACTGTCGCCTTGGGCAAGCAACGTTGTCATGGTCCAGAAACGAGACGGGACCCCTCGCTTTTGTGTCGACTATAGAGCGGTGAACGCCAAGACGCGCAAGGACGCCTACCCGCTTCCGCTGATCAGCGAGAGCCTGGACGCCCTCGGCGGAGCGAAATGGTTCAGTACCTTCGATCTCCGGGCCGGTTATCATCAGTTGGCTGTTCATCCAAGGGATAAACACAAGACTGCCTTCGTCACCCGACGCGGAAGTTTTCAATTCAAAGTACTTCCGTTCGGGCTCTGCAATTCTCCGGCTTCGTTTGGCCGGATGATGAATCTGGTCATGGCGGGGTTAAACTTCGAGATCTGTTTAATCTATCTTGACGATATCATCGTCTTCGCCAGCGATCTGGAAACCCATTTGATTCGACTGGAGCAAGTTCTCGTTCGCCTGGAGGGAGTTAATCTAAAACTGAAGCCATCCAAGTGCAAACTACTACAGAAAAAGGTGTTGTTCCTAGGTCACGTGGTCAGCGAACACGGAGTAACTACAGACCCGGAAAAGATTCAAGCCGTCCGTGACTGGCCCACGCCGCGGAAAGTCAAGGATGTTCGAGCATTTCTGGGTTTATGTTCCTACTATCGCAAGTTCGTACCGAGTTTCGCTCAAATAGCCCGGCCACTGCACCAAATGACTAAGAAGGGATACAAGTTTGACTGGTCTGGTCCATGTGAAAACGCGTTCCAAAAGCTAAAGAACTGCTTAACAGAATCCCCCATCTTGGCGCTTCCCAACGATACTGGGATGTACATACTGGATACGGATGCATCCGGGGAGTCCATTGGGGCGGTCTTATCTCAGATGCAGGAATCGCAAGAAAGGGTCATCTGTTACGGGAGCAGAGTGTGTTCTGTGGCGGAACAAAATTATGACGTGACAAGGAGGGAATTGCTGGCGGTAATCAACTTTCTCAAAGCGTTCAGACCATATCTTCTTGGACGGAAATTTATCCTCCGAACGGACCACTCAGCGCTCCAATGGCTCCGCAAGACACCATTGCCTATTGGACAGCAGGCACGGTGGCTCTCAGTCATGGAGGAATTTGAATTTGACATACAACATCGGTCCGGTGCCGCGCACCAAAATGCTGATGCGCTGTCTCGAAGGCCAAACCAAGTCAACGTCATCCAAGAACGACGCCTACCATCTCAGCCTGCCTCGACTGAAATGACGGATTGGGATCCGGTGGTCTTAGCAGAAGAACAACGGCAAGATCCTGATCTAAACTGGGTCTTGCAACGGTTAATGAAATCGACCGAGATGCCGACCGGAGAAGAGATACGGAGTTGCAGTGCAATGACTAAGACGTTGATTCATCAATGGCCTCAGTTATCTGTCAGAAATGGACTACTGCATCGAGCTTGGCTGAACTCTGACGGTGAACCGATTCGCTACCAGTTAATACCTCCAGTCGGGCGACGAGAAATCATCATTCGAATTGCGCACGAAGGGATGTCCGGAGGGCATCTGGGAGTTCGGCGGACCACGGCGCAAGTACGGCAGCGAGCATACTGGCCGGGTTGGAGAGACCAAGTGTACCAGCAACTCAAGAGATGCGACAACTGCGCCCGGTACATCCGAGGAAAGCCACCTCGGCAAGGACAATTACAGGACATGGCCGTCGGAGAACCAATGGAATGTCTCGGCGTCGATATAACCGGACCACATCCTGTATCCAGTCGTGGATATCGCTATATCATGACCGTGATCGATCACTACAGCCGTTGGGCGGAGGCCTACCCTATCCGCAACCAGGAAGCCGCGACCGTAGCCCGGATGTTGATGGACCAGTGGATTCCTAGATTCGGCTGCCCTAAACAGCTCCTGACCGACCAGGGTCCCTGCTTCGAGGCCGCCTTATTCCGTGACCTATGCCGCCTGATGCAAATTGACAAGATTAGGACTTCCCCGTACAAACCGAGCACAAACGGAACAGTCGAACGTCTACACAGAACTTTGAATTCCATGCTCGATAAAGCTGTCTCTCAAAATCAGAAAGACTGGGACGTTCATCTGCCGTGGGTGATGGGAGCGTATAGAGCCAGTCAGCATGAGAGTACTGGATTCACCCCAAACAGACTTTTTCTCGGACGGGAAACCTGCCTCCCCATCGACCTTGTACTAGGTGACTGCAACCAGAACAATGAACAGCTATCCGTGGACGACTACATACAGAAAAGAACGGACGAGATGCGAGACGTGTTCCAGTTAGCTCGGGAATGCATGCAAAAGCAGGCCATTCGCAGAGCTTTCCGGTATGACCTGCGAGTCAGAAAGCCGTCATTTACGAAAGGACAATGGGTGTACTATTACTATCCCCGGAAGTACACCCGTATCAAGGATAAATGGGCTAAGTGGTTCTGTGGCCCTTACCGTATCATGGAGCAAGTGAGTCCGGTCCTGTTCCGGATCCAGAAGTCCGCCAGATCACAAGCGCTGCTTGTGTACGTCGACAAATTGAAGCCGTACCTGGGTGAACCTCCGTCAGGTTGGACCGAACCTGACCTACAACCGCAGGAACCGATCGAGTTCCCAGGAACCGAGGACACTAACGACGCCCCTGTGGAACTGTCAAGACCCCGCCGCACCATTACGAGGCCGGCCCGGTACTGTTCTTAGGAACCGCTTAATGGCGGCCATTATGAATGCAGAAGCATCTGTAACCATGTTTTATTTTGATTTTGATGAATACATTTTTTTATTTACATGTGGTAGGCTTTACATGTGTGTGTTATTGTGTAAATAACTGTATTCTTGCATCGTATGTTGTGCATAGTATTAATATTTGTATTGCATTGCCGACTGTCTGATTAATGTTTGCAATGGTGATATAGATTAGTATTGTATTGCATTTGCAATGAAGCGATGGACGATTTTATTATTGCCTCTGCTGTAGACAGAAAACTGGACTGTCATTGCCTGCATTGCGCTATATAAATATTGGTTTTACCTGTTGATGTATATATAAGGTTGCCTATTTTAGTTAAGGCCATTGATGACGATTATGTGACCTTGAACTTAGACTTGTAGTGGAATTAGCCATGATGATGTGATATTATGACCTGCGTTAAAATAGTAGGCCTATGTCTCTAAGAAGTAATTGTGAGATAACGCTCAAAGTCGAAATCTGCATTAGGCTTATGTTTCGCTTTATCTATAATCTGATTTATGAAAAATATTTTAAAGGATTGGCACAGCTAAATTTTAAGGCTTCTAAGTTCCGTGTATAGAGTTCTTATATGCGTAACTATTGTCAACGCATATATTTATATATAATAATAATTGTATGGATGCTTATTAATTAACTTTAGTGAGGCGCTCTATAAATGTTCTATAATAGTCCCTTATTGTCCTTCAGCGCCTTAATGCATTACCGAGGTTTTGAGTTTAACAGCGGTGAAATTAATATACATAGCTGCTCTTTGATTAATAGTCCTGCATAGGCCTACATGTTTTGGTTGCAGTACGAATTATTTAGATTGCAGTTGATAGACGCAGGATATAAATATATTTAGTTTGATTTGATAAGCCTACTGTAATGATTGGCCCATGTACTGTGTGCATCAGCGTTGCTGTTTGAGGCCTAATTTTAATAGTAGCCATGCTCTTGCGATACACAATTTGGTCTTATAATTTTGCAGTGTAGACTATGATTAAACTGGTTGCCTAATAATATTTATTAGGACTAGGCATAAAATAATTAGGATCCTTTTTGTGTATAATGAAAAAGGCTGGCCGTTCAATTTCCTATTTGAGCTATAGGCAAAACGTGCCATGTAAGGTTTATCGATAATTCTAGCTTAGAAAGGTTTTGCTAAGTTTTGTTGATTGACCTAGTTTTGAGGCCTAGTTTTGCAATGTCACTGATGTGAGTGTTTGCTGGTCGTGTTCAGTTCCCACGACTCCTACAGCTGCAATTGTAGAGAGAGTGGGGATAGCGACAGCGTAGTCCGTGGGACACACCAAAGGCGGTGATGGATGGACGGAAGGATAACGTTCGGCTGTGCAGTTATAAGCAGCGATGTTCAAATTATGATGGGTCCATGTAATCATGATTTGATCTGCAGTGGGCCTAGATTTTCAATGTCGATGATGTCATGTATGTGTTAGATACCGATTAATGCATATCCTAATTTTGAGAGCGCTAATTAGGCCTAATTTTGTGCAGGTCAGCGCGACCTTAGTCGTACGATGCACTTTAACCTACATGTAAAAGGATCATGTTTAGTTGCCAAATTCTCACGGTTAGACGCACGCTGTAGATGCATGGCGTGGGGAAATAGGTACTGAGTCGACGCATCAACGCGGCGATTATTATCGACCGATGATTTTCCCAGGCGCTGACGCGTGTGTGGCCTGATGCATGTGCTAATAATAGACTGCCTGAAGGATGATGCAAATGCATAAGATAGACTAAAGTGGCCTAACTGTTGATTTGTGCTTTAGACTAAGATCTCATATTAAAATCATGATAATCTTTTTAGGCCTATGATTTTTATGGTTACGCTGTATCGTGAAAGACGATTACACAGTGTGACTGTTCTGTAACGTTAATTGCAGTAATATGTTACGGTGACCTAATTAAGTTCTTATTGTTCTGTGCATAATCGGTTGCATTTTTAATAAATAAGTAGGCCTACTGAAAAATGCTATGAGGAGAGCGGCTTATTAGGTTGAAGTTAGGCTTAGTCTTTTACGGTAAACTTTGATGGGAGCCTACTGACAGTTATAATATTCATGAGCTATGTAGAGACTTTAGCTGTGTGCGCAGTCTCAGGTAATTTGCTATGATAGTACCGTTGTTAATGGGATTAGAGACTTAGGTTTAACTGCTTAGATGAGTCTTTAAATGTAGACGTTTGCCTACAGTGAAATGCCTAAAGAAGTCTCGATAGTAAAGGCCATGGGTGGCCTATTAATCAGATGACCTGTTGTAAAGGTAACGGAAGTCTAGTGGTTTTTGTGGCTGTCCCGTGGGTTCTTAAGTCAATGCTTGCCGTGGAGGACTTTGTGCTTAACTAAACTCAAGGAGACCTATATATAGAATTGCTTTTGAGCTTCACTGAACTATTAGCGATGGAGCTATATAATTATAATAATAATAAATGTTTCTTTCGCTTGAACTGACATTTAACGCTAAAATGTGAACTTTCTGATGCTTACGTTGATGACTGTTCATTGCATATATTTTTTTAATTCTTGCATTTGAATCCTTGATGTAAAAATTGGAGTATGGCCTTACTAACATTTCAGGATCCATTTTTCCAATTAAAAGGATCCTGAAATCAGGGAGGGCCGAGAATAGTGTAGCGACGTATAACTACGCTACGGGTCGCTAATATTATTTTATTTAATTTTTGATCGATTATGGGGTTTCAGGGATCTGATATATTTGTTTTATTTCTGTATTTTTGAGCTGCCTTGTGTGACCTATATTTTAATGTTGATTTGCGCTTGACACGGGTCACAGCGACCGCTGACGTAGGCAGCAGTCGTTGCTGTATTTTCACACGCTCTCAGCGATCGTCGGTCGCTGTCTTCAAAGGCCGCGCCGCTTGCAGTCGATGAGGGTAATTAAACTTTCGCACGCTCTCTGAGGTGGTCTGATGATCAGAGTGAGCGAGGAATACAGCCAGCCAGACAAGCACAGGCAGGGACACGGATTGAGAAGGAAACACCGTTGGCGTGTGGGTCTGTGTACGTGTGTTTTCTCAAGGTTGAACTAGTGCATTTGATGCCTACGTGATCAGCGGCAGATGGCGCTTCTCAGAAGGAGAGATAGAAGGAGAAAGACAGTGAGCTATAGACAGACGCGGAGATACACAGGAGAGGACGCAGCTGGCAGCTAATTCTTGCCGCCTTGAAACAGCTGCGTTGCTGCTGGGTTTGCGCGCGCGGCTCGCTTGCTGGTCATGCGCAGAAAGGGGGACGCTCTCCTTGTCAGGCAGTAATAAAAGAGCAGCGCGACGCTGAGAGGCTCAGTTGCGCACAGGATCTCAGGGCGGTCGGATGTATTGCGGCGGTTGGTAGTTTTAGGCTCGATCAAGTTGGTGAAGCATGGCCAGGATAAGCGCCTGCTTGCACTAGTTGCGCATACACGGATTCTGTCGGCGATTCATTCTCTCTCGACATGGAGTCGATTAAATAAAAGAGTTTGTTTGTTGCGAGAAATACATCAGCGTCGCTGCAAGTTTTGTCTTCGCTCTCGCTTCGGATATATTCCTGGATTACTAATTCAAGGCCTCTCTTCGCCCTGTCACACGGAGTGATTTATCGTGGGCTTCGAATCGTCAGCGTTCTGAAATTGTGTTGCGAAGCGGTTGTTCGTATGGTTGCCTAAGGGCGTCTTTCTCAAACGGCTTGGATAAATAGCCGAAATTGTTGTTCATTGCGAGAAATCAGCATCGGATTTAGCTGATCTTTTCGGGCGTTTCAAACTCGACGCCTTTCTGTGAGTTTCGTCGCATCTCTTGGATATCGTCTTCGTCGCTGTTCTTTGCACACGATCGGCTTTGTCCCTTGTCTTCGGACATAAGGTACGCTTTATTGGGGAATTAATACGATCGGTTATTTAGAGATTTTGGGCTGAACTGAAATTGGCTGTGGGACTTGAGAGTCAATCGGGATTTAATTTAGGCATACTCCGGTTGATAGGTGTTTGCATTGAATTGTTGCATTTGATTTTCATTGAATGTCTTTACAACGGATAGGAACTGATAATTGAACTTACTGACTTTTATGTTTGATTGCTTTGAACATAATTGATGCCAATTAGAAGATTCAATTGATTGTGAATAATAAGAAATATTAATTGGACAACTGACTTTGATTATTGATGGCTTTGAATGTGACGGATGTGGATTGAATGCTTGATTTGTTAATAAGAATAACTACTTCGTTCACTGCTAGCGATATTGACTGTGAGCTATAAAGATAGGAGTAATCTATTTAGCGCTATGGATAATTCAAGGGCTAGCACCCCGGCCCAGCCGTCTAGGCCTTCCTCATCATTGGAGGGAGTCATGGAGGCGATAACCTCTATGCACTCGTCGATGCAGACCAATGCTAAGTCGACTCATGAAGCAATGACTTCTATGCAGTCTTTTATGCAGTCGTCAATTGAGACTAATGCCAGAGACACGCAAGAGGCGATTGCCACGGTGGAGTTTAATGTCCTGGCAGTGCAATCAAATGTTAGCGATGCTATTTCCTCAGTGCAATTAAATGTAAGAGAGGAGATCTCGGCTGTAAGAGATAATGTCAGGGAAGCGCTGACGGAAGTTGTATCACGATTGGAAAGGCTGGAGGCGTCGCCGGTACCCAAGCCTGCTGTGGATTTGAACCCTGGTTACCTCACCGCTATTACCACTGCGGACGCGCCATACCACTCGACCATCGGCCTGGAGGAAACTTTGGGTGCTAGGCCTAAAGATTTCACGCAACCTGGTATATTGCGGAGAAGTGATAGATTGGCTGGTAGGCCGCCAATTTCATATAGGGAGTACGGTAGTCGAAAAGACTGGCCGCCTTTCCTGGGTTGGGATTCGAACCCAGAAGTCACCTCCTCCTGTCCTCCCTCTATCTCTAGAGCTTGTCCACAGCAGCACGCGGTCCCATCAGGCGAGGATCCGGAAGTGGCGACTCCGGGGAGGCCGATAGGGGCGGGCGTTACAAAACTTGTTTAGTAAAAAAAACTTGGGGGCCTTTGCACCTCGGAGGCTCCTGGACTTTCTCCTCCCTCAGTACATGTATATGGCT
Organism: Lumbricus terrestris; assembly: GCA_949752735.1. Taxonomy (NCBI): domain Eukaryota; kingdom Metazoa; phylum Annelida; class Clitellata; order Crassiclitellata; family Lumbricidae; genus Lumbricus; species Lumbricus terrestris. Next base: position 51,830,502 of record OX457037.1, read on the forward strand.
GTTACGCCACTGCTCACCGCAATAACTTCTTATGCGCCTTTTTCTATCATAGCGGCTTATGTAGTCAATCGTCTGCATGCTAGCGCTCCATAATCTATTGAGACTATTGAGACTGTGTCTCGCATATGGAAGCACTGCCACTCCCATCCAATTGACGCTGGAATTTATCATGGACTTCCGTCTGATCCAGTCGAACCTGCTCCGTGGACGTGACGGATCAACAGGACACGAACCGGACTCCATCCACCGATATTCCTCCTAATCTTTCCATCCGCTGAAATCGATTCCGTTTCTTCCATATACATCGGCGTCAACCTGTCAGCGGACATGGAAGCGTCCTAACCCTCCATCGCCTCCAGCGTCTCCCTCTCGACGAAGGGTTAAATTGCTGGTCGCCATCGATCGGGGAATTATTAAAAAGCCCGGTCGCGGGTACACTGCATTCGCCGGCAGCGCCATCTATCCGCTGGCGGATGCGTAGGGTGCATGCATGTAGCGGGGATCATGAAGTGTCAGATCGTCGACTCAGATGAATCCGAGTTCAATCCAGTGATATCCATTGACAAGAGACTAATTAACGACACACACACACACACACACACGCACGTACACACAAACACATATATGCACACACACACACATGCGCGCAAACAAACACATACACACAAGCACCATATTCCACGTGATTGAAAAGATAAAATATCTTATTTTGTCCATCTCCACACTAATATACTTAAAAGACGATAATAAGAGGGGTGTGCAATAACGGCATATCTAACACAATAGCAGCGGTAGGAACAATAGTAGCAGCAACATTGGAAACAATAATAAACAAATTTCAACACAGCAGTGGCAGAAAATTTATAAGTCTATCGGCATGCAAGAACGACAACAATATCATTTTCAACATTACTAACAACAATGATCCTATAGATACCATATTGGCCCGCTGAAAGCATCACCACCGTCGTCATCATCATCATCAGCAGCAGCAGCAGCAACAACAACAGCAACAACAACAACAAAAACAGTAAAAACACAGCAAAAACAACAATAACAACAGTTACAACAACAGCAGTAACAACAGCAGCAACAACAACAACAGCAACAACAAAAACAGCAACTACAACAGCAGCAACAACAGCAACAACAGAGACAACAACAGCAATAACACCAGCAGTAACAACAACAGCAGTAGCAGCAACAACAACGGCAACAACAATAACAACTGCAACAACAAGAGCAACCACAGTAGCAACAACGACAGTAGCAACAACAACAACAACAACAGCAACAACAAAAACAGCAGCAACAACAGCAGCAGCAACGGCAACAACAACAGAAACAACAACAGCAACAACAACAGCAACAACAACGGCAACAACAATAGCAACTGCAACAACAGCAGCAACCACAGTAGCAACAACAACAGCAAAATCATCTTGCACCACCACAAATAATGTCATTTGATATTTATTTGAATTTGATTTAAAATAATAATAATTGTCTTATAATTCATCATTCTCCTTTGCTTCTTCGTTTCTCTGCATCAACCGTTCTTCTTCATCGCCGTTTCTCTCGCTTTCTTCCTTGTGTTCTCAGTTGTATACGTTTACCCAGTCTCTCTGTCTGTCTGTCTGTCTGTCTGTGTGTCTTTCTCTCTCTCTCTCTCTCTCTCTCTCTCTCTCTCTCTCTCTCTCTCTCTCTCTCTCTCTCTCTCTTCATCTGCCTCATGTCACTTGTCAATCTCTACCTCAATCTATGACTATATATCTCTCTCTGTCTCTTTCTCTGTCTGTCTGTCTGTCTGTCTGTCTGCCTCTCTCTCTTTCTTTTATCTCTGTCTCCGTTTCTGTTTCTGTCTCTGTCTTTGTTTATGTCTCTGTCTCTCTCTATCTCTCTCTATATATGTGTATATATATATTATATAAGTAATACGTATATGTATAAGAAATATGTATAATTTTTATACAGTACATATGTACTATGTAGTGTGATCAATTGTCGTCATGTGCTGATCTTCTCTGACTTCTCTGTACCTTCGTCGTTTCCACACATGCAATGCAGTAGCAACGCTTTGTGCACACATCCATCAAGACAGACGACAGACATGTCTCGTCTTCTCTGCCTCTGTCTATCTGTCTGTCTGTCTGTCTGTCTGTCTGTCTCCCTCTTTGTGTATTCGGATGCGTCTCTCTATGTCTGATATAGATAGCTTCTGCATGCAGTCTGTGTCACAGGCTGAGTCGACATAAACTTATGACTGCAGCAGTACATAATTATGTTTATATATATATATATATATATATATATATATATATATATATATATATATATATATATAGGACTATACATGTACAAACACTTTATATAAATTATGTATACTATGTATTATATATATATCATATGTATGTTGACCGATTTGGAGCGATATAGAGATTGATTTTGCGATAAAATTTTGCTTCAGTTTATTACGATCATCGTCTACAATTAAATTCATCTGTCAACTTGTTTGCATAGCTTGCACAAGTTTATTGAACTATAGAGTATAGAGGGCATGCAGACGTTTTGCTCTGTGGCTGATTGGCTGATTGTCCTATAGGGTCTATACTATAGGTCTGAGGTAGATTGACAGTGTCACTGACTGACTGACTGGTGACTGATCCACTGATTGCTGACTGACTGACTGACTGACTGACTGAAAGACTGATTGCCTGACTGACTGACTGACTGACTGACTGACTGACTGACTGACTGACTGACTGAAAGACTGGCTGACTGATTGACTGGCTAGTCGACGGATTCACTGATTGACTGACTGCCTGACTGACTGACTGACTGACTGACTGACTGGCTCAATCATCTCACTCATGCATTGATGATTATAGAGCAGAATGACAAAGCGAGTGCCATAAATAACTTACATGTATATTCTGAGCATTGAACAAAAGTCACAACAGACATGCAGAACAAACTCGCGCACGTACACAAATATTGCTTACGACATTCATTCATCAATATCCATAATTCAACTGTTTACATTTTAAAATGGGAATTCCGTTTCGCCCCTCTTCGTAATTGTAGCTCTAATGAATCACAGCAATGGGGCAACAAAGCAACATGACAACAGAACAGTCTCCTCTCGAAAACCCTCTCAGGTCGACGACCTTAACAACACGCGTGTTGTTCCTGATCATTGTTAGCAAGGCGTTGAACTCTTAACCTTCACAATGAGCTGAACACCCGACAGCAGCAGAACCCGGCCATAAAACCCACCCTTCGCCTGTTCCATTGTCCCTTTCGCTCTCCATTCAGGTCGGCGTTTGTTTGCACTGATCTCATGTCTACACTTCAGATGAAGGACCAGAAAGTTCTCCCTCTGTTCCTCTTCGTATTTGTGTATAAGAGACTCTACTATAGAGGCGTGAAACACTTGAGAGAACTCCACCACTGCTCGTACGTCGGTAGTGTAAGTCTCAAGCGTCTAGAAAGGAGGAGGGCGACACTGATCATCTTTGATGTGACACATGTGCCGTTAAATAGCAACAATAAGCCAAGAAACACTTGAGCACTCTTGTACCTTCGTTTATATAGTTACATTTTAAAACGATCTTACTGTCAGACATTAAACGTGTCTGATTCTAGACGGGCCACATTGACTTTGCAGTATTGTATACCCGACAGATTGGTTAGTCGCTATAGTTTACGGCGCTGTAAAAATTACTAGAATAAAGATGATTAGTGTCCCCCACCATTTTTATAGGGCTTGAGACGCGCTATCAGAGTACGGAGTGGGTAGGTGCTGCATTGTATAGGTTGTTGTATTGCAGGCCTATATAGATTATCTTGTAACCTACTATAACTCTAACTTCACCATAAACCTGCATACGCTAACTGCATTTGTTATGAGTCATGCATTTAATTGCATGGAACATTGAACTGTTGCGAGCATTTCTGTAATTTTCGTTCACGCAGAGGATATATTGAGTATTGATGTACATTGTACAGAGTAGTTGCAAAAGGAGCTTCATAAATTGCTACTTTTGTTCTTTCAGACGACGATCAGTCGATTGCGCATGACCAACATGGCGGAAGTCTTTCTGATCAGCAGAAGAAGACGAAACCAAAACGAGGCAAGCCAATCAGTGATAGTTAGTAAATTAATATTAGTAAATCATTATTAGTAAATCAATATTAGTTAATCAATATTAGTAAATCACTATTTGTATATCAATATAGTAAATTAATATTAGTAAATCAATATTAGTAAATCAATATGAGTAAATCAATATTTGATTTTTTGAAGTCAGTATGACCATTATTTTGTAAGCTGAAAATTACAGCTTCACGAATTTATATAAAGTGCAGCAAGTAGCAAGAAACATTTATCAGCAATCACGATTAGGACGACGAGTATCCTACATGAAATTAGTCCTACATAAAATTGAAGAAGCTGACACAGCTTATCTGTTACAGTATAGTCTTCGCCTCATAACAGATTTATAAAATATAACTTTAAAATATTTAATGCTACAGAAACGTTGATGAGTAATATGAGGAGTAATTGAGTATAGAATATAAATAGACTTTACAATGTCCATTGTCAAGTTCTGGATCCTTCTCTGTCATTCAAAAATCCTTTGCTAGATATCTGTTCGCGCTGCGCAGTAGCATAAATAAAATTACGGGCTATAAATAATAATTATATCTAGGCTATAAGAGATGGTGAAGACAATGATGAGGATGATGATTACAATAATTGACAAACCCAACGATGACATCGTGAGGCAATTGTTACGATTACAGGGCGCTCATCCCTTCTGTCATTATTCTTTGGTTGAACATTATAGACTACTGTAACACTGATCAGGTTAGGGCTTCAGATGTAATGGGAGTATACTCATATAATCCGTAGTCTTTGACTGCTGATGACGTAACGACCACCTGCTGGAATCTTCTTATTCTTCGGTCATTGAGTGCATGACCGACGCCTAGCGGTTGACTTAATCGCATTGTTGCTTAATGATCCGTTCTCGGTTACCTGGACCTCCCGTCACCGACTGTCTGTCGATGATGGAAGGAGAAAGGTCATGTATCCTTAAGTCACACTCTGCAGCTCTTCATC
>OX457037.1:51835826-51890826 GCA_949752735.1 Lumbricus terrestris
TCTCCAAGTTTCTAGAGCGCCACTCGAAAGCCAAGCGCAGGGCACCAGCTTATTCACGAGCAGATTCGGTGATATTCCTCTAATGCAGTGCGTCCAATGTATATAGCTTGAAGAAAAAACCCATAGAGTCTAATCGCCGTTCACTATATTTATCATTTCAATTTAGTTTTAAAAAATAAAATAAAATAAAATGATGTCACTAAGCTTATATCTTTGTGAATTTCTTATATTATTTTAGTTAATATATGGGTATCAATAAATCCTTGTGATTTTTTAATTCTGTTAACGGAGATAAAAGAGGTACGCCTATTAGCGCCTTTTTTGTAGCAGTACACCGGCTGGCAGACAGTTGATGGAATTTAGATGACTACCATCTGTTCAGAGGCTTTTATAATTAGACTATTTGGAATCATGTAGGTCACAGCGGAGTCAACCAGTTGGGTGGCATGTTCGTCAACGGTCGCCCTCTTCCGGATTCGACGCGTCAACGGATCGTCGAGTTGGCTCACAGTGGCGCCAGACCTTGCGACATCTCACGAATACTTCAGGTATGATGTATCATTATTATTTCTTGCTATATCAATGCGTAAGTTATTTACAAAGCAAACACTTGCAACGTAATGTAATGCACAGGCTATATAGCACTATGTCATTTTTGGTCAAATTTTAGGGATTGTGGATATCTACAGTAACAGTGTAAGCTTATACCTGTGAAGCCGAACAGGCCAACGTTTAGATAGCACATTAATAAAGCCTTGCAGAATAATGCGATCAGCGCATTGTACCACTGCATGTAGGTCCTTTATAGTATAGTATAGGTTACCTTATTTACCTATCAACTGTCTTATACGTTGCGTCATTACGCCTCGCCTTATTGCCGCTTCTTCTCTTTGTGTTTAACTTCTACTTATTGGAACTTTTCTTACTTTAACTTCAGTGCCTCTCTGTCTTATGGGCTGCTGGATATTGACTATAGTGATTACGACTGGTTTTGTTGCGCTATAATTAATAAAACTTTGTGCATTATATACACACTAGCGCTAAACAAATTCTAAATTTTAATAACCAACTGTTATAATTCGGTTCCGTTAATTGCTTTGTCGTATAATTATATCTCAGGTGTCGAACGGGTGTGTAAGTAAGATCCTTGGTCGTTACTACGAGAGTGGTTCGATCCGACCTCGCACGATCGGAGGCAGTAAGCCGAGAGTGGCGACGAATACGGTCGTGCATCGGATCGCTCAGTACAAGAGAGAGTGTCCGTCGATCTTCGCGTGGGAGATACGAGACCGGCTGCTCTCCGAAGAGATCTGCTCACAGGAGAACATACCCAGCGTAAGAATCATTACACTATATCAATAATATACTATTATACAATTACAATATACAATTATACTATATCAGCGCCGGTGAATAAGCTGGTCTCCCTGACGTGGCTTTTGTGGGGTCTGAGAAATTCTAGAAGATTTACATTACATTACATCAACAAATCAACGTTTTCATTCATTCACTCGTTCGTTCATTCGTTCGTTTATTCATTCGTTCATTCGTTCGTTCGTTCGTTTGTTCATTCATTTATTCATTCATTTTGTTTTTTCTTTCTTCCTTTCTTTCTTTCATTAATTAATTCCTTCGGTCATTCATTCTTTCTTTCATTCCTTCCTTCCTTCCATCGTTCGTTCGTTCATTCATTCATTCATTTATTCATTCATTCTACGAATTTATACAGCGGCCTTTCAGGAAACCTATAGTCTGGAGCACTCCCACGCCCAGCCACGGCAAAAGAATTTATGCATCGGCATTGTATGATTAATTAAAAAAACTTTCTTACACTTTTTGCAGTCTTTTTGACGTTCCAAGCGGCGCTATGTAAAAGCGCATAATAGACTACATACTTATTTCCATGCATACACTTATGCACTCATGATGGCTGATAGGATTTCAAGACGTTGTATAAGTGACTATTTATTATGGTCTCCAATGACCTAATATTATAGTACTTGTCCAGGACACGCATACTTAGTTCCACCAAATGACCTAGCATACTTAGCATAATTGACACCGCCATATGATACAACAAAGCTCTCTTCCGACACAAAACAACCACAGCTTCATCTCCACCCCCTACAGCTGGCCAGACCCTCTCTCCCTCCCTTCGTCCCTTCGTCCCTCCCTCCCTCCCTCCCTCCCTCCCTCCCTTCCAGTGAACACGTGACTTGGCATAATAACTCATCCTCTGCTGTCCATTGATCCGGCCCAACGATGCACAATTCATTGACGAAATGAATGCAAATCAGTCGATGATCGAGTTACACTGGCTCCCCATCGCCATCGCCATCGCCGCTCGCCCCTCCAGCCGCGATATGATTCCATTTCGAGTCCCGCAAATTGATTTTGCGCCGGCTTTTTGCCCGGCGTTATGACAACGAGCGCTCTGCGGTGACGGCGGAGGCGAAGGCTGAGGTAGAGCCAGCAGCAGCAGCAGCAGCAGCAGCAGCAGCAGCAGCAGCAGCAGCAGCAGCAGCAGCAGCAGCAGCAGCAGCAGCAGCAGCAACAGCAGCAGCAGCAGCAGCAGGAGCATCTCAGTGGGTCGTTGAAGGAGGAGGAGGGGGACCGTGGATGCGGCGAATGGTATTTCTTTCCTCCGATGCACTCTTCGTCGCTCCATCAATCATACGATTATTTTCCACCCACCCTCCCACCCCCATGCACTAACCCAGTCACCTACCCAGATATCGAGACCTTCTTCCTTCGATGTCTCTGTTGTGGGAGTCAGTTCTATGCGTACAGAGCGTATACGTCTTCTGCTCGAAACGATGTTTACATTGTTACAAGTTAATGACAATTGGATAGTGGCATCAGTGGTTGTTGCAAAAGTAATTGAGTTGGTATATGCGGGAATGGTAGACCGTAGAAGTAGTGCTGGTCGTAAATTAGATTTTTCTAATCGGATGTGGTATGCTGTAACTATAATTAATCCAAGGTATATAATTATGGTAAGCAGTAACAGTCGTATACCAGTAGGCATATAGTATAGTATATCGGCATATAATATGGCCACGTTACACAACGCCATTTTAGTGCACTCTGAGAAAAGCTGCATGTATATATATATGTAATAAATGGATCTATATATAATTATATGTATATATTATGGCAGAAAGAACCCGAATTGAAGACTTCTGTCGTATCGAGAAATGACAACAAGTCGTCCCCTGTTGTGGATCTTTTTTATTCGGAACGACAAACTGTAGCATTGAATCGATTTCTCTTTTACTTGAATCACATTTTAACCAAGCAACACATGCAAGCACATACCGAGATACAATCTGGTTCCTTGCTTGCACAGACCTTCATCCATCCATCCATCCATCCATCCCTCTCGCCCTTTCTTCCTTCGTTCTGTGCAGTCAGAAGGCTTATTATACAATGTAAGCTGTCAAAAGAAACAGTTTTGCTTGCAGATGAAGATTAGATCTTGACAAAACTTGAGGTCTGTCGACCTTTCTAGTGTTGTCAGCTTAACGCGGTCGGTCGGTCGGTCGGTCGTCTGCCATGGCTTTTGAATGACGAACGTGTATGCCTCTAAAGAACCACACGACATGTCTTAATCCTCTGCCGTCATCATCATCTTTCTTTATTCAATGACTATGCGCTTTGTTAGAGGATTCCATGGATGTACAGTATATTGAAAATATGATGTCTCTGATTTCTTGCGAATCTGCGTTTCAGACTCTATGTGTTTGTGTATCGGTCTGTATGCGTGTGTGTATTTTCCTGAGTGACACAATGAGTCTACTATAGTTTGTACTTATCACTGTTATTCGATCTCTTCTTCTCTCTTTCTCTCTCTTTCTCTCTCTGTCTTATTTTGACGAAATATATTCTCTCTCCCTCTCCCTCTCCCTCTCCCTCTCCCTCTCCCTCTCCCTCTCCCTCTCCCTCTCCCTCTCCCTCTCCCTCTCCCTCTCCCTCTCCCTCTCCCTCTCCCTCTCCCTCTCCCTCTCCCTCTCCCTCTCCCTCTCCCTCTCCCTCTCCCTCTCTCTCTCTGCCTCTGCCTCTGCCTCTCTCTGTCTCTCTCAGTCGCTCTGTCTCTCTGTCTCTCTCTCTCTCACTCACATACGCGCACACACTCTCTTTTAAAATTTGTAAAAAAATTAAAACGGTTAATCATCACTCTTTCATCCCCTTGCTTTCTCCTTTTCTCTTTCCCCTCCGCCTTCTCTGTTCTTAGCAAGTTCCACTTTTCATGCGATCGCAATTCATCGTCTATCCAAATCTTTCCTCTTCTTCCACCTCATTAGTCCTTCCACTAAACATGCTACTCAGTCTCCATCTCATCTGCGCTGCATGTGTACCCCTCTCATTCCCACATTCCAACACTCCTTCGTCTTCGGCACCAACTTCTTCCATTCTTCGGCCATTCCATTCGTCATTGGACATCATGCATCCGATCTTCATATAGACCTCCTTCCCTTCCACCTCTACCCATCTATTCCTTATAAGCTATCAGTCGCTATTCTCACTCCTTCCCTAACCCCATCTATTCCTTATAAGCTATCAGTCGCTATTCTCACTCCTTCCCTAACCCCATCTATTCCTTATAAGCTATCGATCGCTATTCTCACTCCTTCCCTAACCCCATCTATTCCTTATAAGCTATCAGTCGCTATTCTCACTCCTTCCCTAACCCCATCTATTCCTTATAAGCTATCAGTCGCTATTCTCACTCCTTCCCTAACCCCATCTATTCCTCATAAGCCATGGGTCGCTATTCTCACTCCTTCCCTAACCCCATCTATTCCTGATAAGCTATCAGTCGCTATTCTCACTCCTTCCCTAACCCCATCTATTCCTGATAAGCTTTCGGTCGCTATTCTCACTCCTTCCCTAACCCCATCTATTCCTTATAAGCTTTCGGTCGCTATTCTCACTCCTTCCCTAACCCCATCTATTCCTTATAAGCTATCGATCGCTATTCTCACTCCTTCCCTAACCCCATCTATTCCTTATAAGCTTTCGGTCGCTATTCTCACTCCTTCCCTAACCCCATCTATTCCTTATAAGCTTTCGGTCGCTATTCTCACTCCTTCCCTAACCCCATCTATTCCTTATAAGCTTTCGGTCGCTATTCTCACTCCTTCCCTAACCCCATCTATTCCTTATAAGCTTTCGGTCGCTATTCTCACTCCTTCCCTAACCCCATCTATTCCTTATAAGCTTTCGGTCGCTATTCTCACTCCTTCCCTAACCCCATCTATTCCTTATAAGCTTTCGGTCGCTATTCTCACTCCTTCCCTAACCCCATCTATTCCTTATAAGCTATCGATCGCTATTCTCACTCCTTCCCTAACCCCATCTATTCCTTATAAGCTTTCGGTCGCTATTCTCACTCCTTCCCTAACCCCATCTATTCCTTATAAGCTTTCGGTCGCTATTCTCACTCCTTCCCTAACCCCATCTATTCCTTATAAGCTTTCGGTCGCTATTCTCACTCCTTCCCTAACCCCATCTATTCCTTATAAGCTTTCGGTCGCTATTCTCACTCCTTCCCTAACCCCATCTATTCCTTATAAGCTTTCGGTCGCTATTCTCACTCCTTCCCTAACCCCATCTATTCCTTATAAGCTATCGATCGCTATTCTCACTCCTTCCCTAACCCCATCTATTCCTTATAAGCTTTCGGTCGCTATTCTCACTCCTTCCCTAACCCCATCTATTCCTTATAAGCTTTCGGTCGCTATTCTCACTCCTTCCCTAACCCCATCTATTCCTTATAAGCTTTCGGTCGCTATTCTCACTCCTTCCCTAACCCCATCTATTCCTTATAAGCTTTCGGTCGCTATTCTCACTCCTTCCCTAACCCCATCTATTCCTTATAAGCTATCGATCGCTATTCTCACTCCTTCCCTAACCCCATCTATTCCTTATAAGCTTTCGGTCGCTATTCTCACTCCTTCCCTAACCCCATCTATTCCTTATAAGCTTTCGGTCGCTATTCTCACTCCTTCCCTAACCCCATCTATTCCTTATAAGCTATCAGTCGCTATTCTCACTCCTTCCCTAACCCCATCTATTCCTTATAAGCTTTCGGTCGCTATTCTCACTCCTTCCCTAACCCCATCTATTCCTTATAAGCTTTCGGTCGCTATTCTCACTCCTTCCCTAACCCCATCTATTCCTTATAAGCTTTCGGTCGCTATTCTCACTCCTTCCCTAACCCCATCTATTCCTTATAAGCTATCGATCGCTATTCTCACTCCTTCCCTAACCCCATCTATTCCTTATAAGCTTTCGGTCGCTATTCTCACTCCTTCCCTAACCCCATCTATTCCTTATAAGCTTTCGGTCGCTATTCTCACTCCTTCCCTAACCCCATCTATTCCTTATAAGCTATCAGTCGCTATTCTCACTCCTTCCCTAACCCCATCTATTCCTTATAAGCTTTCGGTCGCTATTCTCACTCCTTCCCTAACCCCATCTATTCCTTATAAGCTATCAGTCGCTATTCTCACTCCTTCCCTAACCCCATCTATTCCTGATAAGCTATCAGTCGCTATTCTCACTCCTTCCCTAACCCCATCTATTCCTCATAAGCCATGGGTCGCTATTCTCACTCCTTCCCTAACCACATCTATTCTTCATAAGCTATCGATCGCTATTCTCACTCCTTCCCTAACCCCATCTATTCCTCATAAGCCATGGGTCGCTATTCTCACTCCTTCCCTAACCACATCTATTCTTCATAAGCTATCGATCGCTATTCTCACTCCTTCCCTAACCCCATCTATTCCTTATAAGCTATCAGTCGCTATTCTCACTCCTTCCCTAACCCCATCTATTCCTCATAAGCCATGGGTCGCTATTCTCACTCCTTCCCTAACCCCATCTATTCCTGATAAGCTATCAGTCGCTATTCTCACTCCTTCCCTAACCCCATCTATTCCTGATAAGCTATCAGTCGCTATTCTCACTCCTTCCCTAACCCCATCTATTCCTCATAAGCCATGGGTCGCTATTCTCACTCCTTCCCTAACCCCATCTATTCCTGATAAGCTATCAGTCGCTATTCTCACTCCTTCCCTAACCCCATCTATTCCTTATAAGCTATCAGTCGCTATTCTCACTCCTTCCCTAACCCCATCTATTCCTCATAAGCTATCAGTCGCTATTCTCACTCCTTCCCTAACCCCATCTATTCCTTATAAGCTTTCGGTCGCTATTCTCACTCCTTCCCTAACCCCATCTATTCCTGATAAGCTATCAGTCGCTATTCTCACTCCTTCCCTAACCCCATCTATTCCTTATAAGCTTTCGGTCGCTATTCTCACTCCTTCCCTAACCCCATCTATTCCTGATAAGCTATCAGTCGCTATTCTCACTCCTTCCCTAACCCCATCTATTCCTCATAAGCCATGGGTCGCTATTCTCACTCCTTCCCTAACCCCATCTATTCCTGATAAGCTATCAGTCGCTATTCTCACTCCTTCCCTAACCCCATCTATTCCTGATAAGCTATCAGTCGCTATTCTCACTCCTTCCCTAACCCCATCTATTCCTGATAAGCTATCAGTCGCTATTCTCACTCCTTCCCTAACCCCATCTATTCCTGATAAGCTATCAGTCGCTATTCTCACTCCTTCCCTAACCCCATCTATTCCTTATAAGCTTTCGGTCGCTATTCTCACTCCTTCCCTAACCCCATCTATTCCTTATAAGCTATCAGTCGCTATTCTCACTCCTTCCCTAACCCCATCTATTCCTGATAAGCTATCAGTCGCTATTCTCACTCCTTCCCTAACCCCATCTATTCCTTATAAGCTTTCGGTCGCTATTCTCACTCCTTCCCTAACCCCATCTATTCCTTATAAGCTATCGATCGCTATTCTCACTCCTTCCCTAACCCCATCTATTCCTCATAAGCCATGGGTCGCTATTCTCACTCCTTCCCTAACCACATCTATTCCTTATAAGCTTTCGGTCGCTATTCTCACTCCTTCCCTAACCACATCTATTCCTGATAAGCTATCGATCGCTATTCTCACTCCTTCCCTAACCACATCTATTCTTCATAAGCTATCGATCGCTATTCTCACTCCTTCCCTAGCCCCATCTATTCCTCATAACCCATGGGTCGCTATTCTCACTCCTTCCCTAACCACATCTATTCTTCATAAGCTATCGATCGCTATTCTCACTCCTTCCCTAGCCCCATCTATTCCTCATAAGCCATGGGTCGCTATTCTCACTCCTTCCCTAACCACATCTATTCTTCATAAGCTATCGATCGCTATTCTCACTCCTTCCCTAACCCCATCTATTCCTCATAAGCCATGGGTCGCTATTCTCATTCCTTCCCTAACCCCATCCATATTCTCATTCCTTCCCTAACCCCATCCATATTCTCACTCCTTCCCAACCTTCCCTTTCCTCATCCCTTCCTTTCTTTCCTGCCTCTCTTCGATCTTTGAAATCGTCATCCGGGACCCCGCTGTGTGTGGAATGGATTTAGACTGATCTGGCTTCGTCGTCCTCTCTCTCATCCTCTCTCTGATACTCACGCTCTCAATGACGAGCGCACACTTTGAAGTCGAAGACGACGCGAAGGTCCTTACGTAGGGTTTCAATTATCTCGTCGACAATGGACGGTTTATAGAGCCCCGCAATTACTATTATAATACGTATACGACGCCTGCGTAGTCTTCCCTCAGCACACGAGATGTGGGGCGGGGGGGGGGGGGAAGGAGGGTGATGACCGTGGCTCCTCAATGCCTTTCACGTCGATCACTGTGACGTATCATCGTCACATTATCACAAGAAAGAGAGATAGAGACAGACGGACAGAAAGACAGACAGACAGACACAGAGAGACATAGACAGAGAAAGATACAGAGACTGAGAGATACAGACCAACAGATAGACAGACAGGCAGAGACAGACAAAGACAGATACTGACAGAGACAGAGACAGAGGAAACACAGCGAGAGAGAGAGAGAGAGAGAGAGAGAGAGAGAGAGAGAGAGAGAGAGACAGACAGACAGACAGACAGACAGACAGACAGACATAAATAGAAAGAGAGAACAAGGAGAAAGAGAGAGACACACAGAGCGAGACAGGGAGACACACAGCATATAGGTGAGACAAAGAGAGGTAGATATAAAGGAAGAAGGAAGGAAGAAAGAGGGGTGAGGTAATAGAGGGACGTGTTGAAAGAACACTGCCCACTAACCATGGCATTATTGCAACCGTCATTCATTTCGAAGCGGACGAAACTTGAATACGGTCGTCGACGTTTTAATTGCACGTTTTAATCAACTCGTTAATGAGTCGATAAACGATCAACAAACAATCGATGATAATATTCCTTCTGTTAGCGACCTGTAAATAGCAGAAACTGATCGAAAAAAATCCGAAATACAGTCTAGATCCCAATGCGTTTCCAGTTTAGAAAGACCGACAAGCTTTTCGGAGCATTGGAAAACCGATTTTGACACGCATATGATTGCCCAAATAGCGTTGTGATGCATAGGCTATCTTCGGACGCTTAAGGGCTTGAAAGACCATATATAATATTATATAGACATAGGGGCTTAGCTTGTACATATGAAGCAATACAAGTGTCTCGTACAATAGTAATACCTCCCAGTATCGTTATCTATAAAGGCAATTGTGTACTTGTAATTGAACAGTTATAAAGCGTTCCGAAGCGCTCCAGACCAATATTGGGCCGCCAGTAAAAATTTGGAATCACCACGGAATGAACCTGATTTCCTTCCCTTGCCCATGACAGTTCACTTCAATTACTCAAACTTACCTTTGAGAGCCAATAAATTACTGCATAATTCTAGTCTATTAGTGTATGTTGTGTATTGTCTGTTTTCTATTGTCTATTGTCTATTGTCTGTTTTCTATTGTCTGTTTTCTATTGTTTATTGTCTATTGTCTGTTTTCTATTGTCTGTTTTCTATTGTCTGTTTTTTATTGTCTGTTTTTTATTGTCTATTTTCTATAGTCTGTTTTCTATTGTCTGTTGTCTGTTTTCTATTGTCTGTTTTCTATTGTCTATTTCCTATTGTCTGTTTTCTATTGTCTATTGTCTGTTTTCTATTGTCTGTTTCTATTGTCTGTTTTCTATTGTCTATTGTCTATAATTGTCTGTTGCCCTTAGGTGTCGTCCATCAACCGGGTCCTCCGGAATCTCTCATCGAGCGACGGTCAGAAGATCCCTGGTTCCGGATCCAGTCCCCTCTACGATGCTTTCGGGATCTTCGGCGGTGGAGGAGGAAGTGGCGCTGGAGGAGCAGGAGCAGGTGGAGGAGGGTCTGGAGGAGGAGGAGGAGCGTGGAACCGATCGAACATCTGGTACTCACCGAACTCAGCCTCCAAACTTTCCCATCTCACACCGATCCCCGCATCCAACCAATATCACCAGACGACTAACACCTCAAACCGATCACAGTCCAACTACAAGAAAGGTAGGCACGCAGTTCGATCTTTGAGAGAAGATTCAAGTGGATAATATAGGCGCTATAAAAATCTGATGTTGGTCTACATCATCCGCGCGAGCTCGCAGACATTTTTGTAGGAGAGGCAGAACGCAACAACTGTCTTGACAAATTTTTTGGTACATGGCTAAATGTTTGGCAAGAGTTTTAAAAATGCAAACAGAATATTAAGAACATAATTATAGGTATGTTCCATATAGAATACATGCAGTCTAGCCTAATTCTTTATAGCCTGGATGCGTTTTCAGTAGTGTTATTAGTGCTTCAGTGCAAGGATTAAAGCCAAAAATTGGTAGTTAAAAGCCAGAAATTGTTGAAACGTCAGTCGTCAATTTTCCAGGGGTATACGAGCCTCTCTTTTGCCATGTATGGGCGCTCATGACATCATCGCCAGAGACATAATTATAGGCACATAGACATGGGTAGAGACTGATAAATAGAGACAGACAGACATACAGACAGATAGAGAACGCAGAGGCAGGAAATAAACCGATGAAGCAAAGGCGTGGAAATGGAAAGACATTGACCGACAGAACGAGATACGTTGTGTGTGTGTGTGTGTGTGTGTCTAGAAAGAGTGCGCTATATAAATGCGATATGTTGTTGATAATTACGAATGCATTGAGCGCCTAACTCCGTCCCTTTCATACCTTGGCATCGACCGACCGACCGACCGACCGACCGATGGACCAGCGGCCCCCTCGCCCGCCCCTGCTCCGTCCGTCCGTCCAGCGATCGGTCCTACGCCTCCGGCAGGCAGCCCCCACTGCAGCAGGCGACTAAGCCGCAAAACTAATTTCACCAAATAATGCACCTAATCAACCCAGCTATATCTGAGCGCTGATCTCTATCTCTCTCTCTCTGTCCCTCTTTGTCTGTCTGTCTGTATGTCTCACTGTGGCTCTCTCTGCTTCTCTCTCTGTCTGTCTTATTCTCTTTATATATCTCTCTGTCTCTGTCTGTCTCTCTCTCTGTCTGTTTGTCTGTTTGTTTGTCTGTCGGTCTCCGTCTCAGAGTGCTTGATACACACTGACCAATAAAAAAACCTGAATGAAATAACCTAATTGACTCTGTCTCTGTCTCTGTCTGTCTATCTGTCTGTCTATCTCTCTGAATGTCTCTCTGTCTCTGTCTATGTGTGTGTTTGTTACTCCGTCTAATTGTCTTTCTTCCTCTCTCTCTCTCTCTCTCTCTCTCTCTCTCTCTCTCTCTCTCTCTCTCTCTCTCTCTCTCTCTCTCTCTCTCTCTCTCTCTCTCTCTCTCTCTCTCTCTCTCTCTCTCTCTCTCTCTCTCTCCCTGCAATAATATTATTCTCTCTTTCCCCTCTGTATTTCTCTGTCTCCCTCTGTCTTTTCCCCTCTGTCTCCCTGCCTCTGTCTCTGTCCCTCTCCCTCCCTCTGTCTCTCTGTCTGCTTCTTTCTATCCCTCTCATTCCTTTCCTTTGTGTCTGTCATTGTCCCTCCGTCTAAAACACATGCATACAAATCTTATACACATATTTAATATGCATTTGTAAATCATGCAATATCCATCAGATTCCAATTTCTATCATCTCTGTACACAGTTCTATGTCGACCTGAGCGAGTTTATGAGTTATTTCAAGATAGGACCAACACATACATACACACATACATACACACATAAATACAAACATACGTGTAGTATAGGTGTAATAATTAGGTTTGCCTATAGATAGGATGCCATAGAGGGACAGGTCGAACGGCATTGGGTGGGATCATTAGTCGGTTAGATGGGGTTGCCACCACCACCACCACCACCACCCGTGCAGTTGGGGGAGGGGTTATGAGGGTGAGGGCCATACGGCAAGCGACAGAAGGGAACTGCCTCCTTCTCCCACTCTCCCACCCTCCGTCTCTCTTCTGTTCTTCTGTCTGTCTGTCTGCCTCTCTCTGCCACGATTCGACTTCGTTTCGACGTTCATCCGACCGAAAGAAATGCGCCAACCGTCGTCGTCAAACGACGCGGAAAATTGAAGCCTTTGCCTCGTCCGACGTCTGCTGCTCATGACCCAATGATGACGACGACGACGACGACGACGACGACGACGACGACGACGACGACGGCGAGCGGCTTTGATGAGCCAGCGGCAAAGACCGGCTTCGCTCCTCTCACTCTGGTCCGTCTCTCCTTCTCCCTCTGTCTCTGTCTGTCTCTGTCTCTGTCTCTCTCTGTCTTTGTCTGTCTGTCTCTGTTTTTGTCCCTGCCTCTGTCTCTGTCTCTGTCTGTCTGTCTCTGTTTTTCTCTTTCTATATCTGTCTTGCTCTATCTCTCTCTCTGTCTCTCTGTGTCTCTCTGTCTCTCTCTGTCTCTGTCTGTCTGTCTGTTTCTCTCTATCTTTCTCTCGATTCATCACTGCCTTCATCACTCCCCTTTCTCTCTCGTCATCCTTCTTTTACGATTTTCAATCATTCGTCTTCTTCTCTGTCCTACTCCTCTTGCCACTTCTCCTCCTCCGTCTCTGTTCGTCTGCTATGCTGTCACCGTATGTTTCCCTATGTCTCCGTATGTCTCCGTATGCCTCCGTATGCCTATGTTCTTGCACCACAACTTGTCAGGAGACTGCAGCTGATATGTGGCTGCTCTGTATAGCTACGAAATTAATTTCTGAGCGTACAATCATGGAGCATCATCTCTTTTCTATTTATGTACACGCACACATGCACGCGAACACACATACACACATACATACACGCATACATATACACATACTCACATACATACATTACATACATGCACATACGTGCACACATACATACATGCATGCTTGCTTGCATGGATGCATACATACATAGGCTACATAGATGCGTGCATGCATACATACATACATACATACATACATACATACATACATACATACATTAGTGTGGTTCACAGATACATGGCAAAAAATAAAGTTCAAGCTAAAAACCAGGGCGCCCTCCCAGTTTGTTAGACTTATCAATAGTATTACTGAGACAAAATTTCAGCTTCCTATTCCAACCGGAAGGCGGTGCTCAACGACTGTCTTACTTTGCATGGGCCAATGAAAAGACGTTAACTGTAGAAATAAAAGTGTTGAGCATATATTCCAATACAATTGTGCTTTATTTCAAGATAGATGATACATTACTGTAATATGACAAAATGTGTGACACTTAAACAATTGGTGAGCTTGAAATATAAAATTTCAGTAGGTTTTAAATATGAAAAATGTCAAAAAATGTCAAAAACATCGTTAAATCCACGAATGTCTATTGTTCTCGTTTTATGACTCCAAACATACGATGACGTCTACACTGTAGAAGGCTTTGCAAGCACAGTGTCAACAGCATATTTCTTTGTTGATTGATGAGTGGGGACAGCTTTTCTATTTGCCTCAACCACTTGGAGAAAATGCTGCTTTCTTCTTCATCAGTGATGAGTCAGTTTAATTCCTTGAACAACGACACACTTCTCTCAGCCATGTCATTTACCACTCTCAATTGCTGATTTCAGCCTCTACGCTGCTGGTAATCATCATCGTCAGGCTATTGCACTGGCGTAAGTATAAAAAGGAATCACCAAATTTCAGGCGTGGCAGTAGTGTCAGTGTTCACTGGGTTGCAAACTCGCTCAGGCAATCCCCCTCCTTCTGTATCGCAGCACTACCGTCAACAACCTTTCACTAGGGTTTGCAGTCATTCCGTAAAAAGGCTTCACCTTATCTGAACCATATCAGGCAGATGGCAGCATAATAGTGTCAGACATTCAGCCTCATCTGAAAGGCACTAAGTATTGATAATTTTCTAGAACATTCATGGCAGCAACGTTGAGCTCCTACAAATAATAGTCACCTGAATCAAAAGTCCTATATCAATCAAAATTGACAGATCTTGTCCTGGAATTTCAGCAGCAAGAGGATGCCTTTGAGTGAAGGAGGGCACCCAATCACACAAAAGGATGAATCTGAGTTTTTCTTTTCCCTTAGATTGAATACTTCACGTTGATTGCTAAATCGTACAATTATTTTGATGGTATGCAGTAACCTGTCCATTCAAGAGCAAGAGGAGGCCTGTATCCATGCCTTTGAGTGAAGAAAGGAACCAAATCACACAAATGGATGAATCTGAGTTTCTTCCCTCATGCTCAGATTGAATACGTCGCGTTGATTGGTATGTCGGCATATTTTGATGGCATACAGTAACCTGGCCATTCAACGTGCGTTGTAAATTGTGCTCTCCAGTTTCTTATTGAGGGCTGACTTCCAAGGACAACAACCATTGACACCTCAATGACTTCTTGGTAGTCGTCTCTGAAATTGACTTTAATTTCAGCAGTCTACTTGATGAAACTGATCGCTCTCTCATGGGAGGCTTCAGTAGCGGATACGACTTCCAGTACTCGCATGTTGTCACGTGTCACACCATCCCACACAGCTTTAAATCTCTTTAAGATTGGATTCTATTTTGGATAAGATGGACAACAACACAAGATGAATATTTTGGCTTAAATCAACTCCATCACAATGACGACCGCGGGCCAACCACTGGAACATTTTACATATCCTCTTTTCCAGAAAAACGTACACTTCACTAAAACGTCCGGTGTTGTGTCAAAGATCAAGTTTTAGCCATTATCAGCGAGTCTCAATAACTTCACAAGATGATGAATGACCTTGGATTTAAATTATATCCTGTCATAGAGGGACATTTGGGCATACCAAAGAGTTTAGCGACACCATCACCTGAAACTAGCACTCACAGATGGTCAACATTTCCAGTGTACTGCAAGTGGTTAATTTGGTAAAATTCAGATCTTACAGCTTCAGCATGCTTCATCTTGGCTTCTTAAGCACTCCATATGAATGGTTTTCCGTGAAAATGGCAGGACAAAAGGATTGCACATAAGCGCTGCAGTAATTGTGACCAACAATCTCAATGCTTCATGATCAGATCACCTGAAGTGTTATTCCTATCAAAATGCACTTGTCACTTGATGGCTAAACAGCTGTCAAGTAGCTAGCACTGACTGTAATAAGTATGATAGTGCAACAGAATCTATTTCATGTTCATCTACATGACAAGAGTTGAGGTTTTTGATCAAGCTAAAAGACATCAAGATTTCTTGCTAATACAACTACATGGTAATATTTTGATGTCGTTGAGCACCGCCTTCCAGTTGGACTGGGAAGCTGAAATTTGGTGTCAATAATACTATTGGCAGGTCTAACAAACTGAGAGGGCGCCTTGGAATCTAGCTTGAATTTTATTTTTTTGAACCACCCTAACATACATACATACATACATACATACATACATACATACATACATAGATGCATGCATGCATACATGGATTGGATTCCTCCATGCATGCATCATAGGCATCACTCGTATGTTCGTATATACAGACTTGCATATATTAGTCTACGTAGAATACGCACATGCGTAGTGCGTACCCACACATTGCTATATTGATAAACGATAAAAATAATAAGAAAGCAGCTGATAATATAATAGATTGTAATGTAGACACATAGGTCGCATACAAAGTCAGACTAAGCGGTGACCATGAGAAGAAAATAAAGACGAATTGCTACGATCGATACAAGTAGATGTGTAGCAGATGCATTCAGCATAACATCTCTGCAGCAGTCGATATAGATGCAAATCTCAACAAGGACATGCGATTTATTTTCTGTTTCCTCCCCCCTCCCCCACATTCAAATGCATTTCCAAGTGAAGTTCCTGCTATATTTTAATTAAATACATTCGTTTGTATGTTTGTATGTGCACTTGCTATAGCGCCCCTTCAAGCTCTTACTACTCAGAGGCGTTCCCGAATGCAGAGCGGACACTGCATCGGAGTTTCACGCCGAAGCGCTGAGCAATTGTGAGTGTCCTTACACGGCGAGGTGGATTCGAACCTCGAACCTTCCGGCTTCAAGGCAACGACGACGCCACTACACCACCGCGCCCCACATAGAACACTTGGGCGGCGGTGGTGTAGGGGGTATGTTCGTTGCCTTGGAGCTTCAAGGCTGTGGTTCGAATCCACCTCAATCCGCCTCGGATGGACTTTAATGGACCTTGAGCAAGTTCTTCACTCGCAATAATAATTGCTCATGCGCTTCGGCGTGAAACTCCGATCCAGTGTCCGCGCTGTTGTCGGGAGCGCCTCTGAAACGTAATCGTGAAGGGGCGCTATAACAAGTGAACATACGTACACACATACATACACACATACAATGCATAGAATCATGTGGGCAGTTTTCCTGTGCGTCTATTTTTCATTACGTGTATGGCTGTATGCGTCTGTTAGTTTCGATGTTGGTATGTCTGTACGTCTTTCTTTACACGCTCAGGTAGGACCTTGCAAGAGCAGTGCTTAAAGTGTGGAAAAATAAGTGCCTGGACGCCCCTTACCTTTCCAAAAGAAATGCCTGGACGCCCCTTACCTTTCCAGTCGGTGCTGGCCAATAAGTGGCATGACGGCGTTCAGATTTTAAAATAAGTGCATGGACGACGTCCATGACCGTCCAGGCACACTTTAAGCCATGTGCAAGAGCGAGTCTCTGATTCGCGATTTCTAAGCGCCGTCGCGTGAACGGCGTGATGCTTGGCCACTATATCTATAGTGACGCTATATAAATGAAAACTAATAAGAAATAGTTGACTGAAGTTCAATCTTCCTTTCTTTGCTGCGAACAGAGAACGGAAGTCATCATCTGGAGACCGGAAGTAGCGACGGTAGCAACTCGGCACAAAATGGCGACGACGACGAGCAGATGCGAATGCGATTGAAGAGGAAGCTGCAGAGGAATCGGACGTCGTTTACGGCTCAACAGATCGATGCCCTCGAAAAAGGTTGGAGGTCACGAAACCAATAGCAACACCAATAGCATTGTGGAAAAATAAATGGGAAGAGGGGTTGTAATGTAATGTAAATCTTCGAGAATTTCTCAGCGCCCACAAAAGTCACGTCAGGGAGACGTACCATCTTATTCACCGGCGCTATATCAAATCAAGTCCGCAATAGCCAGAGCTGCCGTTTTCGTTCCGGTGCCAGGTCTTGGGTTGCGGACTATGATCCACGTGGAGTTAAGGTGGGATGTGAAAGCAGACTTTTCTATGGGTCGTAAGAAAGACTGATTTTTGAGGGTTCAACCCCCGGCAATTCTCGCTCTGCGGCCCTCATTGCCCCTGAACACTAATATCAGTCACGTCACCAATGGCAACACCAAAAGCATTGATAATAACAGTAACACTAAGGCTATCAGTCATCTTATTAATAAGCAAACAAGACTCGTGTACACATTGTACACATTGCACACATTGTACATGTATATGCCTCAAACTAAATTGAATTAGAAAGATCATAAAAGGTTTGCGAATATGCGAACCTACTGTAGTCTAAAATATCTGTTAGAATGAATGAATGGCGCATGTGTAAGAAGCACGGCGACACCTAGCGAGTAACTTTGAGTGAAAATCAAATGATGAAACATTTTAATAAATTTGTCCGTCGAGTCTCGCACTCTAGCGAATGAACGAGACTGCATAGGTCCCTTCCTATGGAATGGACTTCCCCTTCCCCTTCCCCTTCCCCCATCAGTTCGCTTTGTCATACTCTCTGGTAGTCTTCATCTTTCTCTCGCCCACAAGCTAACACTTATCTATTCTCTATACAATATACTGGCTCCCAATGTTGGCACACTCTCCCTACATATCTTCATTCCCAACCTAACAATAGATTATTTAAGCATAAACTTCGACTATATCTACTTGAAACACTTCCTGATATATAGTTATGGTTTCTGCGCAGTGGTTTCGCCAAGGTCTTATAGTTAAACCATTAGTTAAGAGTTGTGTTTCTTGTTGATTTAGCTGCATTGTACTCTAATTTTGTCGATTGCATATTAATAGTTAAGAATATTTTCTCTTCCTAATGATCTTTGTATTCTTGCAATTAAATGTGATGTCATGTGCTATTATTCTTTTAAATATATTTTACATGATTAACCATCATCATCATCATCATCTTGACTATCCTCATTTGCTGCGGATCGTAGATCAGAGCCAACGACGTCAGTTTTCTCCATCTCTCTCTGTCCCTCGCTCTCCTTATAAGATAACGTATCTTTTGAATTAGTCTTTATAAGATTAAAGATAGACTTTAGTAATTGACGCATACATAATATAATATACATATTATACATAATATAATATACATGATATAATGTACATAATATACATAATATACGTAATATACATAATAGACATACTGCTGCAGCCTAGTCCAGAACTTTTGTCTATGTTAAAATCGAACCACCAAGTATAAGATTACATCACGATCAAGTATCATATTCATCCCACATGACTTTTTGCACATAGACATTAAAATGGATTGGAGGAATTGGATAATAAATATTGCATTCTGCATGTATTAACTTGAACTTTTTCATGGATATCCCAACAGAATTCGAAAAGACACACTATCCAGATGTTTTTGCTCGAGAAAGGCTGGCTCAGAAGCTAGACTTACCGGAGGCCAGAATACAGGTTCGTATTTCCATGTCACTCATAGCCTTTGGTCGCTTATTTTCTGTTTTTCTCTCTCCATGGCCTACATTCAATTAAGCCAAATTATATTATCAATGGCACAGTGCGTTAACAAAACATGTGAATAATATAAGAATGATTTTCAAACTTTTCTCTACACGTCAATTGCTGCCTCAGATCTTTAAAAAAGTTAAATTCGACATTTTCCTTAAACAATGTTTGATGTTTAATTGGGTGTAAGTACAAAGTCCCACTGCACATGAAGAAAGATGTGGGAGAATAATTCACAGAATAATAATCGCGTGCTCTTATGTCAGGTACCTCGAGTCTTTCACGAACATAAATATGAAAATGAAACTCCCAGTCGAATTTCATAGTGAACTTAAAAATTTTAAGTCTGAACCTTCTCACCATCAGTTACTTTTCGAAAAGCTGAAAATGACTATTTAATAGTCATTTTCAGTTTTTCGAAAACACAACACCCACTTGTAGCTAAATATGCATATATAGTAAATATCTATGCATAATGCTATGCTGTGTGGAATTTATCATCCTGCCAATGTTTTCCTTCAAAACGTAATCGCAACAAATACCATCCGTAGAGGATCAGAACTTTGGCTTGGTACAGTATGAGAATTGTGGAAAAGTAACTGATGGTGAGAAGGATCAGACTAGATCCACTTAGGGCGTGAAAAGAAGACTTTCCCAATGGGGCTCGAAGAAAAACTGTGGACTGAACCCCTCACACCTCACCACCCACAACAATAATTGTCACCCTGATCTGGTATCGATTTCAGCGTCTGATACAAAAATCTGTGTTCGTGTGTATCCAATGATTACTCAGTGGGTCTCTGGAAGAAGCGCCACACGACTCAACTCAACTCAAAACTTGTTGATTCATAGAGATCAAAAACGAAAACAACTCAAATGTAACTGATGGAAATGATATGAAAAACATTTTCAATTATTACAAATACAGTTACAATAGCAATTAGCGTAACTGTTTGAAGTCAATTCCTCGATCTAGTTAATATAATTATGTCTGTATAAATTTCCATTGTTCTCTGGTTAGGTCTGGTTTTCTAATCGTCGAGCCAAGTGGAGACGCGAAGAGAAATTCCGATCGCAGAGAAGGGAGCCAGACGTGAATTGCTTCAGCAGCCGGGGGTCGGGACCCGTTGCCTCCCTTCCCAACGGACCAGGGTCGAATGGAATCTATCCAGGATTACATCATCCGGCCATTGCTCCAGTCGCCGACTCCTCTTACCGATATAGCGAGTCAGTATTTTATGCGTCTGCACTTAGTTCCTCATTAAGCCATCCAGTCCGAAATTAATGGCTTTATATCGGTCATTGTTATGATTTTGTTGTTCAATTTTGTAGATTAGTTTATACTTCACGAATGCACGCATACATGTGTGTATGTGTGCATGCATAAATTTATGTATGCATACTGGTATGTATAATAATACGTATGTATAAAACAAGCGGACCTTTTACTATTGCATGCACGCATGTATGCACGTGTGTGTATGTGTGTATATAAGTATGTGCATAGGTTGACAGCCATCATGTAGGCCAACACAATGAATGAAGCGTAAATTCCACTCGATCTAGACATATAAAAATTGCTGTCGTATACATTATAGGGTAGACCCTAAAGTTTCTGTGATTGTCAGTCTATTGTAAAATTCGAGACAATGAAATTACTGTTTAAGATTTTTTTATCCAGCATAGACATTTCGTAAACACTCTGTTTAACATTACCAGTTTTGAATTGCACAGATTAAATTAAAACGAATCACGTCCTAATTATCAATAGAGATAATTTTTGTGTCTTTGTGTTTGCAGGTGCATTCCTCAGTCAGCCACTTATAACCCTCTGTCAGGAGGCTTTGCACCGAACCACCCCACCTGCCTTCAACCCACCCCCAACCAGTCTTACCCCTACATGTTAACAGGTAAGCACACTCACTCACTCACTCACTCACTCACTCACTCACTCACTCACTCACTCACTCACTCACTCACTCACTCACTCACTCACTCACTCACTCACTCACTCACTCACTCACTCACTCACTCACTCACTCACTCACTCACTCACTCACTCACTCACTCACTCACTCGCTCGCTCACTCACTCACTCACTCACTCACTCACTCACTCATACACTCACATGCAGACACTTACCTCAACTCTTTTATTAACAATAATGTCATTTCTTGGAAGCACTCTCATCATTACATAGAACAGTGGTTGATAAACCTTTAGGGAACACTTGGCAGTTGGCAATGCAAATATCTGTCGCGTCACACCTCAGTCCATAATGCTGGTTGCTGGACCATTGCGTGTAACTAGCAGTAATTTTTTTTATTCACCAGCTTATAATATAGCCTGAGACTATTCAAATTCTAGTTGTCGGCCCTAGGATACATTTGAATATAGTCGATTTATGGTGCTTTATTTACACTGTGGAACTTGCACAAAAGAAAAGAAATTTGGGCAATATGAATATTAGGCTGACGAAAGCCTTTATACAAATCTTATTATCCATCTACAGTTCATTATTTCATACGAAAAATATTGCATAAGAAGAAGATAAATTATGACTTTATATGGCGCCATATTTCTTTCCATGAACGCAGTATACCGTCAAGGATCCATAAAGCGAATCTTTGCTCCGTTTTACGTTCTACCGTAAATTCGCCACGTCCACTGTCGAGGCAAGGTGGAGAAAATGAGATAAAGAAGATCTCCGATAGGAGAGAATTATAGTTGCGAGGATTAGGGTATAGAGAATGAGGATAGGGAGGATTTGGATATAGGATGAAGGCAGGGAGGATTTGGGTATATATAGGATGAGGGCAGGGATGATTTGGGTATAGAGGATGAGGGTAAGGAGGATTAGGGTATCGAGGATGAGGATAGGGAGGATTATGGTATTGATGGTGAGGGTATATGGAGGATTAGGGTAACGAGGATGATACGAGGATCATGGCATAAAGGATGAGGGTAAGAAGATTAGGGTATATATCGCGGATGAGGGTAGAGAGGATTTGGGTATATATAGGATGAGAGTAGGAGGATTGGGTATATGTAGAGGATGAGGGTATGGGGATAAGAGTAGTGAGGATAAGGTCGGAGAGGATTTTGGTAGTGACGCTGAGGGCAGAGAGGGCGAAGTTATAGAGGATCATGGTACAGAGGAGGTGGGACATTGTGGGTAGGGAGTATTAGGGTACGTAGGATGTGGGTAGGGAGTATTAGGGTACGGAGATGTGGGTAGGGAGTATTATGGTACGGAGGATGAGGATAGAGAGGGTGAGGATGGAAGTTGCCACTTCTGGCTTGCAATCTCCGAGGAGAGGACGTTTGAAAACACAGGTGGCAAAGCAAATGTTTTCGTTGCGAAACTGAGTCAACTTTGGACTTAATTGATCAACCAGCAGGCAGACGACAACAGAGACAGACAGCCAGCCAGACAGACAGACAGACAGAATGATAGACAGTCAGACAGACAGACAGAAAGATAGACAGTCAGACAGACTGACACACAGGCAGACAGACAGAAAGATAGACGGTCAGACAGACAGAAAGGCTGACTGACTGACTGATTGCCGGACCGAGTGATTGACTGATTGACTGACTGACTGACTGACTGACTGACTGACTGACTCACTGACTCACTCACTCACTCACTCACTCACTCACTCACTCACTCACTCACTCACTCACTCACTCACTCACTAACTAACTAACTCACTCACTCACTCACGCACTCATTCACTGACAGATTGTTTTATTTACTTAAACTCATTCTAGTAAATAATTAGTCTGTTTCTGTAAACTCAATCGGTTCAAATATATTTTATTCCAGTGAATTTGATCATAAGATTATATTCTAGTGAACTTCATTAGAATAAACAGTACTAAATTTAACTCTAAAATTTTCATTCAACGACGTCACATTCTCATGAAATCCATTTAATTTCACCAAGTGACATTGCATCAAATCTCTTTCCATTAAATACCATTCCACCATATCCCATTCCAATAAATACCATTCCATTAAATACCATTCCAATAAATTCCGTTCCATTAAATACCATTCCAATAAATCCCATTCCATTAAATACCATTCCAATAAATCCCATTCCATTAAATCCCATTCCAATAAATCCCATTCCATTAAATCCCGTTCCATTAAATACCATTCCACCAAATCCCATCCCATTAAATACCATTCCAATAAATCCCATTCCATTAAATACCATTCCAATAAATACCATTCCATTAAATTCCATTCCATTAAATACCTACCATTCCAATAAATACCATTCCATTAAATCCCATTCCAATAAATACCATTCCGATAAATACCATTCCATTAAATACCATTCCATTAAAATAATACCATTCCAATAAATACCATTCCATGAAATCCCATTCCAATAAATACCATTCCATTAAATACCATTCCAATAAATACCATTCCATTAAATCCCATTCCAATAAATACCATTCCAATAAATACCATTCCAATAAATACCATTCCAATAAATACCATTCCATTAAATCCCATTCCAATAAATACCATTCCGTAATTGTATAATATTCTGTTCCTTATATGGCGATGTATAACCTACATGTTGCTCATAACCAGCTACAACAATTAATTAATTATTTGTCGGCGTTTCTTTGACTCAGATTACAATTCGTCGTCTCGAGGATATGAGACACTCCAGTTGGGAGGCTATCCTCGCCAGTCGTGCAGTGGAACTGGGTCCGCCATTCAGAATCCAGGACATCCGCCTCCACCACATCCTCCTCCTCCTCACGTCAGTCACGGAGCTTCTATAGGTCGGTTAACTCGCAGGTTTTCTCCGAAAATAACGCTTCAATGATTGTGGGTTGATAAAAAAATTGGTCATCGAGGTATGAGTAGAAATGGGGCAAAGAGAAATACTAGAGGAGGGCAAACTGCGATCACTGGATTAATTGATATCTTACTGAAAAGAGACAGAATAAAATGCTTTTGAAATGAAATGCCTAAGAAAGATCTTGAGAGTGCAATGGACAGAGAAAAGAACAAACGAATGGGTATTGGAGAAAACGGGAACAGAAAGAACCTTATTGAGCACGATAAAAAGAAGGAAACTCATTTACTTCGGTCATTTGATGAGCAAACAGGGGACTGCATGGAAAATGAAATAATACAGGTTACAATTTCGGGAGCAAGGGCAAGGGGAAGACCAAGGATGGGATGGATCGCGAATATCATCACGTGGATGGAACTACCATTCGAGAGGATACTGAAGGAGACGGAGGACAGGAAAAAGTGGCGGAGGCGTGTCCATGAAACGACCAACCCTCGAATTGAGGAAGGCTAAAGACAAGGACAAGGACTGAAAAGAGGGGTGGCACTGATAAAAGCAGGGTCCAGAGTGAAGGGAACATAAGGAAGGAGGGATAGACGTACCCATGGAACTTTGAATAGATGCAATAAACAAAGCAGTCTGACTTTATGAATTACTGTGCCGGGTCTGAGGCGGACAACGGCGAGCCGGAACATTTTTCCCGACGACCTTTTTATTTTATTTTTTCTGATGTTGTACGTCCATGTCAAAGAATTGGTAATTGGTATCGAGTTTCTGATGAATGCCCAGACCTCAATGCTAAACATGCGACCCGACTAAGACCCGGCAACGGCAGGTCAAGAAAATCAATGCCGTATCGCTCACTTTCAGCGCTGCAGCTAAATGACATTCAGTGAAAATGCCCAAACAGAAAATAATAGAAGTCAGTGACGAGCGCACCTTCATTACTGCTCAATACGTGAAACTTCAAGTAGTCATATTTGTATTTTCAAACTTAGGTCTTATTAAAGATTTTACGGTTGTTAATATTATTTTTAATGCAATTTGCGGTAACGTTTCCTAGTTTGCCACACACAATGTATGGCTTACATTCATAATTGAATTCTCTATTCTAGGTTTATTCTCCGGCGGTGTCTCCGTTCCTCTGCAAGTGCCCGGTCAAAGTGGCCATTTCCAAGACTACGCCTCTGGTCCCGCCATGGGAACAATGACGTCACAATACTGGCCACGACTGCAATAGACTGTCGGTGGCGTCACAACGACGTCACACAAAAACCAACCCGAAAACTGGCGCTATATCTCAGGACGTTTCGTAAAATCTCACTGGAATAGGTCTATCGTTACAATGAACATCTCTGGTCGTTCAAGGTTGCGACAATCTTGCATAGAGGGCAAGGAAACAACATCTGAGATGTTTTCAAGAAAGACGTACATGTACATGTAGGCTATAAGCAAACAACGACTAGGGAGCGGAAGCTTTTGCTCGAAAAATCGATTTCCCATGTTGGCAACATGAGAAGTTTCAGTCGTGTAGGAGATGAATTGAACAGGTCGCCCAATGGTCAAAGAGCGACCTACATGTATAAGGAGTCCTCATCAAGTCCAGTGTGGCTTGTGTCAACATGGTTGCTATCGACGTAGCGTGCCCTGTTTACAGTAACTACTGAAGAGAGGATTAGGGTCAGCTTGTGAGGGGAAGAGAGGTCCAATTCAATCGACCGGAGTCCTGTTTCTCGGACCATTCCTCGTTTCTCAAGGCCTCCTCGAGATTAGTTTTTTCTGTATATTATAATATTATATGACGCTGAGCTATTGTCGATATTAGCCAAATGCGCGCATGACCCAACCTCGGGCCTCTTTGGCGCACAATGGCTAGAACTAGTAGGACAACATGACATTGTATCTCTACGTTGCATACGTTGGACCATATAATTTATTTATTGCGGTTTTGGCTGTGCAGGCAAATCGGGAACCGTACGCGACCGCTTATTCAGTTGAAACCGCGTCGGTCTGTGTAGCATAGGCTACAATATTATTATTGCTATGGTAACTAAATTTAGACATCGGTCAAACTAGGTGCAACGCCATAAGGTAAGAGAGAGAACGATTTATTTGAATTCAAACCTGACATGCTCGTAATTTTCTGCCGTGCGATAACTGGGAAACTCTGTCTGTTTATAATATTATTCAGCTTTACATTAAACGATGAACTTTCTGATAATGGCTGTTGAGACTTAAAACTGTTTTCTTATATGAAAGATGTAGTGTTATTTGTTTGCACAACAGTACTGTCTATCGCTAGCGCTATCTGTTTGCACTTGCTAGATGCGATGTCCTGGCTTCCAGAACAGTCCTCTGCTTTGTACTCTCAATGCCGACCACCTTTCTGACAGCGCCATGTGTGAAGTATAATAGTTTATGACATCGAGAATCAGTGAACCTTTCCCTTTCTCATTCTTAGCCTTTCTGTTGTGTCTTTCCTTAGCATAATCTGATTTGACATAAGCTGATTCTATACAGAACATAATTTAATATACTGTGTTATGCGCTGCTTCTAGAAAAGAACTCAACATAACCATATCAACGTAGACGTATTCGTTTATACATCCTAGAATAGCAAATTATGATCCGATTAATCTAATAACAATTATCCTATTAATCCAATAACATCATTCTATTAATCAAATAGTCCAACTGGACTGAGACATAAACAGAGTTATGACAAAGCATGCACTATAAAAGAAAAAGTCTCATCTAGCAATGCGGAAAATCGCATTAGGCCTAGATATTTTTATCAATGACTTATAGCCGCACTGATTTCTAATGATGACATATTAGGCAGTCAACGGATATTGTGGGATTGACTAACCCAAGTTCGACATATGTAATTCAAAACAGTCGAGATACTGGGAAGATATGATTACAGTAGCCTATAACTTGTTGTCTGTGACAAAAGTCGGTCAAACTATTAAACCAACGAATTGGAAATTTGAAAGATCAGATATAGATTTTTCAATAAGATACAGTATCGAAAAAAAAGCTTTTGCCGAGTAGAAACAGATTCCTAGAGAGAATTCATAATAATCAGCGATAGTCGGGGCCGAAATAAGGCATGTTCAAACATGTTCGGCCGAACAGGGCCCTCCACACTTTAGGGGGGCCCCACACATGCGGAAAAATGTTTCCGAAAATACTTGTTAGATTTTTAGCAAATTTCAACCAAACGACTCTAAAAAAGTCATCAACTTTTTTGGAGGGAAATAATTGGTATATTCTACGAAATTTCCACCAAACGACTAAAAAAATCCATTAGATTTTTCTGCCGAAGATCCGCAAAAAATTTCGCGAACAGGGCCCCCGCATATCTTGATCCGGTACTGGCGATAGTACATGTACAAGAAAGTTAGTTCTACATATCACATAATTTATGTAAACACATTTTGTTTGCATGTTTGCGAACCGTTTGCTCCGGTTCAATAATAATAACAATAGCTCTCGCAGTGGTCTGCTTTATCTGCGATGGTTGGGAAATGTGATCTCTGAAAATGAACTACGAATTATTGCAAGAAAATCAATTTGTGAGATTTGGACACCTCTAATTCAAATTAAAGTATTAAACCAAACAAAGATGGCTTAAAGAGACCAAAGCATTCAAAGGTTTCTATGACTATAACATATATACAATAGGGTGTCCCACGATTGCACAGGAAAAATATTTTTCTTGAAACTTGAAATGCAGTCCCTCCAAAAAGTTTCCTTATGGTCCTATGATAGTACCTGCCAAATTTCTGGACATTTTGAAAATATTTAGAGGCCGCTCAAAGCTCACATATAATATGTGTAAGTTGTCACAAATTATACGTGCGACATATAGGCCTAAGAGTTTGAAATTTTCGGAGGTCCACACTTTGATCCCACTAGCGTGCTTATGTATTGCTTAATAACCTTATATTGCTCTGAAATACTAAAATCTACAAATATGCAACCTTATTGTATTTGCGAATGAGGTTTTTCAAGCATAAGGACGACAGTTAAGCTCTCGAGCAAACGAATGATGTAAATGTCGTGCACTAGGATTGCAGGTCGCTACCTCCACATGGCAATCATCAGTGGAGTAGAAATGAATAAGGTTAACAGATTGTCAGTCTGATTTTTCTCTAGTTGGTGGAAGTAGCCTACAAACATGTTGGTGTGCTAAAGTTGACCTCTGGACCAGGACAGGAATCAACGGTTGCAGTTTGAACCTTTTGAAGTCGTGAAAGTGTGATGCATTAGGCTTAATTATTGGCAAATGCTTTGAGACAACGGCTTTCAATAACTGCATATTAAATAGAGTTTGCAATGCCTTGCACCCTTCTACATCAGCCATCAGTCGTAACATCTTGTTAACATCACAGAAATCTTTTAAGTCCAGTTGCCTGGTGCATTCTTTGTGTCCTTGGTAAAAATTTGTCCATCAATGGTCTGTAATTAAGCTCTGCAAGCCATTTAAAGATGAATGCTCCAATCTGGTTCACCATCAACCAAACCCTCGACCAATGCTACTGCAGTCTGCATCTAACAAATCATAAGAATTCATTACTGAACAGCTTTAGCGTGGCCATACTCGAAATATGACTATCAAGAATTTTCAAAACTCTTGGTATTCATGGTTGGATTGAACAATTCGGTAGCATTTCGCAAGCCTGTTGCCATCACAGAGCAAGTTGGATGGGTAAGGCAATATAGATCTAATTGCTTTATGATGGAAACGAATCACATATACAGTTGACGACCGTGAATTACAGGGCATCCAACCCAAACAAGTCTCAGATTTGTGATTGACATCTACAGTCAGGCGGTGTTCTCATGTAGAGTCACTGCTCTCTTTGAATTAATCCATAGCTTTATAATTCTGGCAATGCTGCTCTAGATGACAAGTCTGAAAATGATGCAACATCATTCTTGGTATACCAGCACCTAAGATATAAGAGATAGCAATTCTCTCTGTTCTTTCAGTGAGTTCTCATTAATGTGGAATAACGGGGTTATCTCTTCCTAAAAGTTTTTCCCAAACCATGCTGCGTTCAAATATAGTTTTCTCGATCTTTCGGTGAAAGAGTGGCGAGATAGCCAATCGTATAAGACCACGTGTGATTTTTCATAACGTTGGTCTGTGTAAATGACTGTGCTGAACAAACATGACGCAGCTTTGATACAGAATTTCAGCTCAACGATAACGAAGAACGTAGATCGGAGACAATTTCTCGTACAGGTTGTCGAAAAACACAGGCACATGTTTTCTAACCACAATTGTGACAATCTTGTTGACATGTGTAAATGTAGAACGTAGAACTGAAGAACAATTTGAGTGCAGTGATGTAGAATCAGCAGATCAGTATGAGAATAGTAAAAAAAATAACGGTCCAGACGTTGATTTGTTGTGTAGCTGCATGGGGTGTGCAATTAAAACTTTACTGTGTGGTCCTAGGACAAATAGGGGTTGAACCTCACAGCCCCCTCAGAATTTCTTACTATGAAGCAGATGAAGGTATGGAGGAGCTAAAACCACGACTTGTTACATTATCAAGAGTTTGTAATGACTACTCCCAATGATTAGTTGTGTGTGCACTGATATTGTGTCCAAAGTTCAAAAATCTCAAATTTTTCTCGATTTTGCATTTTTTGAGCATAAGACTATGCCCAAAATATCCATTGTATCCAATAAAGTTAAATACCTGTTAATTCTACCATTCACGAGCTTTCCAAGGGTAGTAAATTTGTTATAATAGGATCAACGATTGGGATATAAAGGCATTTAGAAGTTGGACACATCAGGCGCAAATTATGCCAATATGGGTTAAATTTGGGCGGCTTGAGCCACCCCTAAATATTTTTTTAGTGTCATAAAACTTTACAGGTGTTATTATGGGACCATATGGAAACTTTTTAGGGGGACTGCATTTCAAGTTTCTAGAAAAATATTTGTTGGGACACCCTAATATACAATGTATAAATGTATACATATAGATTACTTATATATAAGAATTATATATTATATATATATATATATATATATATATATATATATATATATATATATATATATATATATATAGAGCTAATCATTGAGCTAAGCTGGTAAACGTGCGTAGTCCTACAAAGGTCTGCTTTATCTGCTTAAAAAACAATTTGCAGCCATCTGCGGCCCACAGCACGTAGCAGGCGGATTAGAGCGGCATTTAGGAGGCAGCAATTGAGGAATGTAGCAGAGATGCCGCAGGACGATGGCAAGACTTTGAGCCGCACTTAAGTGATTTGCAGAGTCCAAGGTAAGTTTACAAGTCTCCGAAGAGCATCAAGAATGAGGTAATTGTAGACTTATTGTAGACTTCCACGGATGCCTCCGTGGAATCGTCTAAAGTACGACTGAGTCATAGCAAGTCAGGAAGTGAAGGAGGAGGAGGAACAGAAGGAAGAGGAGGAGGAGAAGGAGGGGAGGAGAAGGAAGAGAAGGAGAGGAGGAGGATAAGGAGGGGAGGAGGAGAAGAAGGAGGGGAGGAGAAGGAAGAGAAGGAGAGGAGGAGGATAAGGAGGGGAGGAGGAGGAGGAGAAGGAGGGGAGGAGGAGGAGAAATAGAAGGAAGAGGAGGAGGAGGAGAAGGAGGGTAGGAGGAGGAACAGAAGGAAGAGGAGAAGGAGAAGAAGGGTATGAAGAGAAGAGAAGGAGGAGAAGAAGGAGGAGGAGGAGAAGGAGAAGGAGAAGGAGGAGGAACAGAAGGAGGAAGAGGAGGAGGAAGAGGAGGAGACGCTATTCTAAGTGTTATCTGTAACACTGCGAACGATGCCAACGGTCTCTAGCTATTGAAAGAATGTGGATAAGCGCACTTCAGGTGTATGTGTCACAATATAGGGCTCGCGTTAAAACAGATGTATGCATAAAGAAGAACGCAAAGAAAACGAATGCAAAGAGGAAGAATCGAAGAAATAAGTAAGTAAATAAGTAAGTAAGTATGACCGTTGTTACGTCACTTGCAAAAGCGCAAATAATGCAATATAACTCATTAGAGTGGTCCACAAAATTCATCTTGCAGATTTCAGTTCTCCACAAGGCTTGTTTTGTTCCATATCATGATTATAATAATCACAAAAAATTTCAATGAAAACAAATAAAATTTAGAGGTCAACCCATTTGACACTTTTTATGTTATTTGGACAGAAGTAGATAAATTGTTCCGCAATGGTTAATGTACGACCTGAGCGACATTGAGCGCTCTCTGGGGAGATTCCATTTCTCAATTACTTCAACACTGGCCTGAGAGTCACCTTCTTGTCTGTCGCTAACCAGTTTTGGGATTGCCAAGTTTTTTCCTGGCAATTTCCAGTAAGAACTATAATAGCTATGCGGTTCATATTTTTCTTTTATCCGTCGATGCTGCATGGGCAACATTTTGATTTCTCAGTGAGGTAATAGCAGGCCTGCCAGTGTGCACTCTTGTTCTTCCATTGCAGCTGCTTCTTGTCTTTCTTTTATGAACTTCTAGAAAATGGGATTTCTGAAATTAATGTCAACCAATCGCCAGTGTGGCAGCTCCATCTACAAACACAGCATAACGGTCTGGAAGGCCAACACGATACAAAGCACCAACAACTAAGCTAAAGAAAATGTTCTTGGATCTTTTTTGATAAAGAGGCAGTCAGTAGCAGCTGTTTATGCAGCCATTGTAGAGTGTAGACGAATATGTAGGCCTACTCGTACGATGACTAGGTTGTCTGATACTCATCGTTGCATTAAATCAAATGGTATTCTTCTGAATCCTGACTACATGTTCACCTACTGCTTCATTACTGCCTTTTGTCTTGCGTTCTTCATATCAATTTTCACCATTCTCTCTTTTTCCTGGCGTTGCCTCTTTCTGCTCTCTTTTGCTGCTGTCTTTAGGTCTACTCCACTCATGGAAAACACGTCTTCTTTTTGCATTCGAAGGAATTCTCCTTCTTGCTGGATTTCTGTCATCACATTCTTTGAGGCAATATCGAACAATTTTCGAAGATCACTTGTGAACATAATTATCTTCTTCATCCTGACACTTTTTCTTTGTAATGGTCTATGAGTCTTCAGAGTTAGGTAGTTCTGATAAAGCTATGGCAGTTTTCTGACACAATGGACAACCAGCTGTGTTGGTATTCTGGCAAGCACCCAAATACAAACAACTGCATCACAGGCCATTTTACAACTTTCCGGATGGGATCTCACTTTAGTGATATGATTAAACTGTAGCAGTTGCTGTGCATCCAGGCTGTGTGTTAATCTTGCAGTAGATAGCTGAGAGACTGGTTTTCCCATAGCCAGTGTTCTGGGTCGGATCTCTAATTAGACGGAGCCACTATTAGTCTAATAACGACGGTTAACATGACGTACATACATTATTAGCACTCAAGTAAAATGTTCAAAATGGGTTGACCTCTAAATGTTGCACAATCAGGCTGAAATTTTACAGGGAGACTATCTAACCCAAGTGGACAAAAATAAGCCTTGTGGAGAAAGAATTCTACAAACTTAATTTTTTGGCTATGGATTGTGGACCACACTAATAACTCATAGAAGTACTAATAAAAATATGATATAAATGAAAAGTTATGTAAAACAAATGTTGATAAGTAATGAGAAGTGAGAAGGTGTGAGAGGGTCAGAACGCGAAGAGTTTTGTGACTCACGAACTGGAGATGAGGGGGCAGAGGGCAAAACGAGAAGGAGATGCCCAGGTTGGCCAAAACAGCGAAAGAATAAGAAAAAACCTGAAGATGATCAAGTATTTTCCTCACTTACTGAACTATTAAATTGTGATTGCGAACGCCATTGATGGTAACCATGGTAACAGCGTCTCCGGAGCATGGGCGTAACTTTCACCGTAAAAGTGGTGGTGACTATTCCTTGGAACACAACTTCTCAGTTCAATAATTATTCTTTCCTCGGCTTTCTGTACCCCAGCGGTTCTCAAACTTCATTTTTAATGTCCCCCGTGTAGGCCTATTATAGTAATAATTATTAAGAGCAAAATTTAAAATATATGTATGGTTTTAATCATGTCATCATGTTTTAAAAAGGCAAAATTGGTCAACAACCCTCTGTATAAGAAAGAGCTAACCTATCGCGTTGTGGTGTTGTGGACTTGTTTCTACTAGCGAAGATTTTAAATATCTTATTCAATATTTGTCAAAATCAAACATGAATTTAGGCCATATTTGTCTTTGACAGGAAGAAGAGTTTTAAAACCAGTTCACACAGATATCACGTGCTGAAAGGGATCAAACATTTTGAACTCTATAGGCTAAAGGCCTACGCTGAGAATTTCTGGTTCACATTTAAACACTATTTTTTTCAAAAATTATAATAATATGCCTAAACAAAATATGTAGCATGCACTAGGCCTATATAGTATGTGAGTCTAATTATATGTTGTGAAATAAATAAAATAATGATGATGCTGTTATATGTTCCAACGTTAAAAATCATTGCTAATCTAAGAAAGATGGACACACAGTCCATAAACACATAGAAAATTTATATTTCTGGAATTTTGTCGCCCACCCCTAACCGGCGCCTGGCGTACCCAACAGTTTGGGAACCCCTGCGCTGTATGGTCTGTACCCCTTCCCAAGATGCAAATTTAGTATGAACTCTGGTGTACTCTCTCACTCTCTTCTCCATTCTCACCCTTTATCCTATCGTCTCTCTCGCTGGTAAACTTCGTGCACGATTTTCCACTCACGGATAACTTAATCAATTTTTAAAAACAGCTCTTTCATAAAATTTTATCCAGATTCTTCCCATTAAATTCTTGCTAACCCTTCCCTAAAGTCTAAGCCTACTTTTTTTTGGGGGGGGGGGGCGTAAAAGGTACGGAGGTCTCTTCAATGTTTTGCTCTTGATAATAACAATTCTTCCAGAAGGTTTTGTGAAGCTGTTGGGCGTTGGCATGCAATGCACTGCCTCGGAACCATAACGATTTGTGGGAGAGAATTGCTTGACGTTTCCTCCCCAAATTTAAAGTGGTAGAGAATTCCTTCCATTCCCTCCTTAAGATTTAAGCCATGACTGTGGACAATGAACACGCTGTGGATTGTGGACAGTGGAGACCTCTAGGCTATCAGCATTGGCGCCATTGCGATGTTAAACATGAATAGCCTTTAGTATGTTAGACAGCCAAATGCTTTCATGTTTATAAAAATAATTATATCCCTGTCGGACCAAAAAGTGGTGGTGACTGTCACCACCACTTTTAAAAGTGGTGGTGACTGGACACCACCGTCACAATAGAACGTTACGTCTATGCTCCGGAGAAATCAACAGACGTAAGCAAGGTCACGTGGGCATTGTCCGGAAATAAATTTTGAACTTTTTGAAGCAAAGCGTTTAGAATCAGAAGGCGCCCATCGGAAATAAAGAGACGACAGATGCATGCAACCAGTTGAACCATGCAGAGGGATTGCAGGCTGCATTTGCACACAGTCTGTCGTAATGTCCATGCAATTCTTATGACATGACTGTCGTCGTTGATTCATTATCCTTTGCATGATATATATATATATATATATATATATATATATATATATATATATATATATATATTACTAAATCTGATTATCTGCATGCCGATAAACATCGTTAAAACCTTAGGTATAAAAGTCTGGAATTCTCATACAAGAATACTTCTGCGAGCGCGTAGATCTCTTCAATCGAAATGCATTAAAAAGTCCATTCCATATTTCTTATACTTGGCCTAATTGCTTGATTATGAACACAAACTCGGTCTATTAATATCAATAAATTATCAATAGGCTAAATCAGTTAATCAAACACTCTTTATTCATAGTGTTCGTAAGCGTAATCGTAATTGTGATCTCCAAACTTCTGAAGTGCCACTCAAAAGAGCGGACACCATCTTATTCACGAGCGCTATGTTGAGTCAAAAGAGGTGTCCGAAAGAGTAATCCAAAGCGTAATAGTCCAAAGTCCAGTGTTGCAATGATATCTAACAACAAGTAGATGTCAGGGTCCTTCAACGGATCTATGATTTCGCTGGATGTAGGAGGAACCAGGGGCGGATCCAGGGGGCCAATCCGACCATGGCCCCCCCATT
The DNA here is from genome assembly GCA_949752735.1 of Lumbricus terrestris. Taxonomy (NCBI): domain Eukaryota; kingdom Metazoa; phylum Annelida; class Clitellata; order Crassiclitellata; family Lumbricidae; genus Lumbricus; species Lumbricus terrestris. The sequence continues at coordinate 51,870,871 of OX457037.1, forward strand.
TAGAAATTTCTTCATTTGTTACCAGCCATTCTGTCCCGAAAGTTGACTTGGCCCCCCCGCGAGTAGCTCCGTATGTCCGTGCCGCGCCGTGGCGAAGAAGGGTGGAGGCCGGATGGGAAAAGGTTTCTTGGGGAAATTCCAGGTCGATGACTAAAAAAAAGGCATCAGTTTTTTGGCGGATAGAAAAGGTATGTTTGGGGGGAAATTCCAGGCTGATGACTTAAAAAAAAGGTCATCAACTTTTTCGACGGATGGAAGACGAAAATTTTTCCCGGTTTCCCGGACCAAGACCCAACATTTTGGCCCCCCCCCATTGAAAATTTCTGTATCCGCCCTTGGGAGGAACTACCGGGAGTAACTCTTAAATAACTAAAATTGTTTGAATGAGAATTTAAAATGTATAAAATTCGACTTATGTGGATGCCACAGAGACCGTATCCAGGTACAATCAACTGAGCCAGCCATGATATTGAACTGTGAACAACCAAAAGGTATAGGACTTGACTAAGCAATTTAACTAACACGAAAGTCTAGCTTGTAGGATGTTCATTAAAAAGGTTACAAGACTAAAATACCAACGGCATCACTCATTCTGCGCCACACTGTTCGGCCTAAATATACTAGACTGCTAAAACACTTTGATGGAAGTATCAAAGTCGAAAAGATGCTGGATCTTGAAATCTAGAACACATACCTAGATGCAATAATATTAGGAATTCGTGTAATAAATTCTGCCGCAGGTCATAAGACCATCATGCTACGCAGAGCTCAAGGAATAATGTTATTCGCTAAGAAACGAGCTGTAGACTGATTTGGAATTTCGTTGGGTGGCGCTCGTTTAGCAGTTAAAGGAATTTTTTAAATGATATTTAACGACTGTGCCGGTAAAGACCTGGCCGATCATGGCTTGAGCGACGACGGCCTGGGCGATCATGGCCTAGGGCCCTATGCGATCATGGTTTGGGCAATCATGGCCTGGGCGACCATGGCTTGGGCTGCCATGACCAGTGGCGTAGCCAGGAAATTATGATGGTGGTTTGGGGGGGGGGGGGTTATGGCCTGGCCCTTTCTGACACCAACCCCCAACAGTTTTACAGTAAATAAAAGGGAATAAAGTAACAAAGAGAATAAAGCAAGAAAAACAATTGTTACTACAAGCAATTGTTTTGTTTTTCTTATTTAAGTAGATAAATAACCCTCAAAAACTTTTTCCTAGGCCAATGGGGAGTTTTGACCCCCGAAACCATCCTTGTCTACGCCACTGGTCATGACCTTGGCGCCCAGTCCTTTAACACTTAAATGGTAAGTTGCATTATTTTCCAGCAGCTTTCAGTACAATCCCCTAATTTACGAGTTCATCCAGCTCCCAAGCTTTTTTCAAATGTAATTGTGTATATTCGCCACAGAAGCCCCGGGAGCAAAGAAGCATATTGAGAGAGCGGGAGGAAGCAGGGAGGAGCCCGTAAAAGAGGAGGGCGTTCTACGTGGAGGGACCTGTATATATATATATATATATATATATATATATCATAGCAAATATTCGACCACAATGCACACCGAACACGGAGGACAAATCGAACATTTCTAAATGCTGCTCATCGATTCGGAAGCGCTCCCGATCTCAGTCGGTGAGATCACTAGCAAATGAAATGGACTTAATGCATTTCCGAAACTGGAAAAGAGAAAGACTTATAGGCAGTCGAGCGGCAATTATTTCTGACGAGAGCGGTTCCATTTGAGGTCGTCAGCAAAAGCAAAGCGTCAAGATTGAGCAGTGACCCCACTCATATGGGTGGAGGAAGGCGTCGCTAATGGTCTTTGTTACCACACAGTGACGTTAAACTGCAAATACCACCACCAACAGATACGATCGTCGATCGACGCAATTAGATATCGACACAAAATTTTTTTTTATGATACCCGCCGGATTGAATAAGAGCCGTAAACGACTGACGACCTAACGCTAATTCTATAATGAGATTGATTTTTAATATATGAAACTTACATGACAGGAATTGTTTGTGTCGTCATCATCATCATTTCGGCAAATATAGGATCAGGAACAACAGACCAAGATCTGAGGATAAAGTTGGCTCACTCTGGCGCTCCTGTCTAATCCAGTACGACTATTATCAAAGTGGCACAATCATGTAAACGCCTTTGACAACCAACACGCTGCTGATAATCACAGTCGAATATATAACCGGTCATTTAACGATCGAATTTTATCCTTTCGGAGTCGGCTTTTTCTTTCTGTCTCAATAATTAGTCGCCGTTAACGGATGAGTCGAAATGTGTTGCCTGCGTTGACGTCATCAAACTAGAAAGTCCTTAAAATAATGACGTCACAGGCAAGACAATCGCATCGTATTCAAAAATTGATAGATCGCCTCTTGAAGCATAGAGCCATAGACTAATGAATTAATTAGAGGCTCTTTCACCACAGAAGCCCTGAAGAGAACAGAAACGTATTGAGAGAGCGAGAGGATGCAGGGAAGAGTCCGTAAAAAGAGAGGAAAAGGTCATTCGGCGTTATTGCAGTATCGGGAACCGAAGCATATGCAATATCTTTGGATAGTATCTAATGACGACACTAACCCTGTCCCTAACCCTAACCGACCTTCACTACACTTAACATGATTCTAACCGACCCTCACGACACCTAACCTGACCATAACCGACACTCACGGTCTCCGATACTGCAAATACGCCGGTCGTTCCATGTGGAGGGACCCATCAAAGGTAATATTCAGCTATATGAGTCAAGGCACACCGAAGACGAGGGGCAAAGAGGTCAAGACTTTCGGTAGAGCTTACGAGGAGAACTGTGAGCCAATGACTTGCTGCTCATCGATATCTCAACTCCGTTGGTCTTCACCATGCAATAGACTAAGGATGACATTGCGTCGTGTCTTCCAGATTAAAAAAAAAACTGTTACAGATGTCGCTGATAGATGCCTGTGCAACAGTGTACACATAGTCGGAGAGACATTTGGAGACAAGACCCAGCTGGGATTTGGAGACGATGTGGGTGATCTTAGATTGGATACCATCGGTGATGGAGATGTGAGAAAACGGAGGAAGACTGGACATTATGACGCCATTGTTGATCTAATCTTAAAGATGTTGATATAGGTCGTTATTTTTCTCACAATGCCATTATCAGAGGATAACGTCTTATATCAAAATCATGTTAGACTATATTATGTCATCAATGACAATTGTCTTGCCTCTGACGTCATATGCAATGAGCAAAAGCGTCTTAGCCGCATGGTCATCGCGTATATTAATTATTACAAGAAACTCCTGTAAGTATACGATATTGTCATCATAATGAATATATGCAATGCATGACATATTACTACTAATATTAGGACAATTGATATTCATGATATCTATGCAGAAAACTAGGTTTAAGTTATGAAATTGCCATATTGTCTGTCCTATTATCCGCATTGTTCTGCCACGACCTATAGCTATAGCCTATGTGACAGTATCATCTATCATTGGAAATACGAAACCATTTTTGCTGGATAGCGATGTCATTGGCCTAAATCGATGTTGCTCAGCTGTCCGCTTGTCTATCTGTCTGTCCCTCTGCCTGTCTGTGTGTCGGCTTCTCTCTTTGTCTCCAGCACAGATCTGTGTGGGTTCCAGTGGCGTAGACAAAAGAGGGATTTCGGGGGTTAAACCCCCCCCATTGGCTTAGGAAACGTTTTTTAAAAGGGCGTAGACAAAAGAGGAATTTCGGGGGTTAAAACCCCATTGGCTTAGAAAAGTTTTTTAAAAGGTTCTTTATTCACCTATATTATAGAATAAACAAAATAATTGTTTGTAGTAAAATTACTTTTCTTTCTTTATTCTCTTTGTTATTTTATTCCATTTTCATTTACTGTAATACTGTTGGGTTGGTGTCAGGAAGGGTATCCGGCCAGGCCATAACGCTCCCCCCCATCCTAAATTCCTGGCTACACCACTGGTGGGTTCAATCTATAATATTCATAGACGAGATCCACAAGGATATGTGATACGGACAACAAAGGCAATGCTATTATACGCAGTTTGAATAAACGTGAGTTGATATGTTTGGCTATTTCGTTTCTGCTGAGTGTTCGGAATATATTGATCCAATGACTTGCTGCTCATCGATATCTCAACTCCGTTGGTCTTCACCATGCAATAGACTAAGGATGACATTGCATCGTGTCTTCCGGATTTTAACAAACCGTTTCAGATCGTTTAGGAGCGTATAGTTTATGCAGTTTTTCAGCATAACTATAGGGTGTCTCGATAGGTCGAGAACGATTTTGAATGCAGAAAAATATATGTTATACACAACATAATGTGGAAAGTTTTATACTGGCGGATAGGTTGTTCAAATGAAAATGTTATGCAAAGAAAATTAGATCACTAGCTCACTTATTCAAATTTTAGCGCCAATATCCGTGACGTCATCAAATTCGTGCTAAGTAAACGTAAATAAGCAGCATTATCACTGACTATAGGGAATACGCCGATTAGACAATGACCAGCGTTGCCACTCTGGGTTTTTCACGAGATCTTGGGTTTTTCCATCCGCACTTGGGATATAGGGTTTTATTGAGACGAACTTGGGTTTTTTCTTGGGTTTTTCTACGGAAAAATTCCTTTTTTAAATTTGTGGGATTTTTTTGCATTTTCAAAGAATTTTTTTACATTTTTTCGAACGAGAAATTGTGAACATTTTCGGAAGATTTGCGTCGGATGACTAAAAATAGGTCATCAGATTTTTCGGACGAAAAAATCGGGAAAGTTTCAAAACACGAAAAAATCGGGAAAGTTTCAAAACTACGAATTTTTTGGAAAATTCTGGGCATTTTCGAAAGATTTGCTGAACATGGGTTTTCTTGGGTTTTTCGCCCCTCCAACTTGTTTTGTTCCCCATTTTTTAGAGTGTCTTCCGACACAAATCTTCCGAAAATGTTGACAATTTCCCGTCCGAAAAAAATGTAAAAAATTCCCCGAAAATGTCCAAAAAGGCCCGAAAATGTAAAAAAAAACTTTTTCCGTAGAAAAAACCCAAGGAAAAACCCAAGTTCGTCTCAATAAAACCCCATATCCCAAGTGCGGATCGAAAAACCCAAGATCTTGTGAAAAACTCAAGGAGTGGCAATGCTGGTCATTGTCTAATCGGCGTATTCCCTATAGTCAGTGATAATGTTGCTTATTTACGTTTACTTGGCACGAATTTGATGACGTCACGGATATTGGCGCTAAAATTTGAATAAGTGAGCTAGTGATCTAATTTTCTTTGCGTAACATTTTCATTTGAACAACCTATCCGCCAGTATAAAACTTTTCACATTATGTTGTGTGTAACATAATATTTTTCTGCATTCAAAATCGTTCTCGACCTATCGAGACACCCTATATAATATACTATAGAGACGCAAGGAAAGTAGTAGCCTAAGTAAATTTACTGGCGTCGTGAGAGTCGGCTAAGATCAGATTGGGCGTCGTGAGGGTCAGTTAGAGTGAGAGTGGTCATTAGAAAACCCAAAATACTACAATTGCTTCAGTCCCCGCCCGACACTATAGTTATGCCCTTTCTCTGACAAAAGCGTTCACTATAATACATGGTAATGGCTTTCGACTGCATTGAAATTGTGTAGGCCCATCCATAGCAAACTATGATACAGTAACCTGCAATGCATATTAGTATTTACAGCCCTGCAGTTGCTTTGATCATTTGGATATTGACGTGATTACGAGTTGGTTTTTGAGCGCTATCAGTCGATGCCTTGTGAAAAGACAGAACGAAATTATAATTATTAATGACTAATTGACCAGAAAAAAATAAAAAAATAAAAAAATAAAATAATAATAATAATAATAATAATAATAATAATAATAATAATAGCAATATTAATAATGTTCTAATGACGACACTAAGTCCAACCGATATTTTATTGGTCAAACAATACTCTACTGCTACTGCTACTGCTACTGCTACTGCTACTGCTGCTGCTGCTACTACTGCTGCTACTGCTGCTACTGCTGCTACTACTACTGCATGCCTACTGCTACTGCTACTGCTGCTGCTGCTGCTACTACTACTACTGCTGCTACTGCTACTGCTACTGCCACTGCCACTGCCACTGCCACTCCCACTGCCACTACCACTACCACTATACCACTATACCACTATACCACTACCACTGCCACTGCCACAGTCACTGCCACTACTACTACTACTACTACTACTACTACTACTACTACTACTACTACTACTACTACTACTACTACTACTACTACTACTACTACTACTACTACTACTACTACTACTACTACTACTACTACTACTACTACTACTACTACTACTACTACTACTACTACTACTACTACTACTACTACTACTACTACTACTACTACTACTACTACTACTACTACTACTACTACTACTACTACTACTACTACTACTACTACTACTACTACTACTACTACTACTACTACTACTACTACTACTACTACTACTACTACTACTACTACTACTACTACTACTACTACTACTACTACTACTACTACTACTACTACTACTACTACTACTACTACTACTACTACTACTACTACTACTACTACTACTACTACTACTACTACTACTACTACTACTACTACTACTACTACTACTACTACTACTACTACTACTACTACTACTACTACTACTACTACTACTACTACTACTACTACTACTACTACTACTACTACTACTACTACTACTACTACTACTACTACTACTACTACTACTACTACTACTACTACTACTACTACTACTACTACTACTACTACTACTACTACTACTACTACTACTACTACTACTACTACTACTACTACTACTACTACTACTACTACTACTACTACTACTACTACTACTACTACTACTACTACTACTACTACTACTACTACTACTACTAGGCTACTACTACTACTAGGCTACTACTACTACTACTGCTGCTGCTGCTCCTACTTATAGTAATAATAATAATAATGGCAACAATGACAACTGCAACATTAATATTGATAAGCGGTATTGTCGTTCCAAACGCCCCACTTACACAATTTCTAAGAATTGATAATAATAATGATATCAATGATTATAATTATTATAACGATGATGATGATGATGATAATAATAATGAAAATGATGATCAATCGGAAAGATCTCGTAGTATTGCATCAGGATCGTAGCGGTTGGGATTATGGCGTTTTTGCTACTTTTGTTGAGTTACGTTTTTGAATCGTCAAAAAACGGTGGTTGGCCTCACTAAAAGTGATATAACTTTTGTTCTGTGTAAAATATTTTGATTAAACCTGGCCATGGTATGTAAATATGAATTGTCCAATGTCCATAAGCCTGTAAAATCCGAAATTCCTACTTTTGATCAAGATATTGCAAAAACCTAGGGGGTCTTTTTTTGTCCATCCTGTATATGACTCTGCAGAAATGTCATCCTTTATAAGAAGAAATAGTTCGCTTGGGTCAAGGCAATATTCTATCTTTTCTTTCGACAATAGTTATTATTTATCGACACACTTATTTATGTACATCATTGGTAAAAATAACCAATAACAGTAAATTTGGATTATATGCATCTATGTAATTATGACAGCTGAGCAGAATATATTACACGAATGCTCATGGGTGTCGTTCATATGAATATACTAAAGGCACATCGGTGTATATAGGTTATCCCTATAGTAAACAGAGGAGAGACAGACAGACATACACACATACAGACCGACAGAGAGAGAGAGAGACAGAGAGAAAAAGAGAGAGAGAGAAAGAAAGAGAGCGATTTACGTGCACACACGAAGCTATCGCTAAAGGGGAGACTGAAGAGAGAAAGAGATACAGACACAGAGAAAGAAAGACAGACAGAGACATAGAGAGACAGACAGACACACACAGACAGAGACAGACGGACAGAGACTCGCAGAGAGCAGAGCCAAAGACAGAAAGAGAGAGAGACAGTGTAAACGCCGAATGGCAGTCGATCTGTTGTCTGTTTTCCACCCGATTGTCTGGAAAGACGAACGACACCATTCCATCCCATTCCAGTGGATCCAATTTCCATCGTCGTCCAGTTACTTATATCGACGAATGGATGGAAGCAGATGGAAAACACAATCAATACCGTATAATATATGCTTTGTCTTTTCCATATATTGTCTCTTTTCCTTTTACATTAATAATATACTCGTCAACATCTTTCTCGTTCGCAATTAATCTTCCTCATCTTTCTTCGCCTTCTTACACTTACTCTTGCGATTTTCTTTCTTCGATTGGGAAGAGAAAAATAATTCATAAAATGGTTTGTCCTTTGATTCCACTGTTGGTATAATTTTATATGCGACTACGATGTCTTTCCTTCGCGTTTGGTCTGTCATCCTCTTTCCCATTATTCTCTTCTAACTTTCTCCTTCTCTTGTGTTCTCTATATCTATCCGTCTACATGTCTGTCTGTATATCCATCCATCCATACATCCACCAGTTCATCATCCATCCATTCATTCATTTTTCCATTCATGATTTCATCCGTTCATTCATTCATTCATCCATCCATCCATCCATCCTCCTTCATTCATTTATCCACTCATGCATTCATCCATCCGTCCTTTCATCCATTAGTTCATCAATTCTTCCGTCCATTCATCCACAGGAACCTCTCCTCTTCATTCTATAGGCCTACTCGCTCAATCTGACAGAGAGAAAGAAAGAGAGACAGAGAGAGACAGAGAGACAGAGAGAGATACACAGACAGAGAGAGACACAGAGAGAGACACAGAAAGACACAGAGAGAGAGACAGAGAAGGAGAGGGAGAGTTATGGAGCGAAAGTGTGAGGGAGCGACTAAGAAAGAACGGCATATAGAGAGCGAGTGAGAGCTAAAGCGAGAGAGCGGCATGCAGAACCAGGGACAGAAAGATAGACAGAGAGAGACAGACAAACAGAGAGGAAGACAGAGAGAGACATGAAGAGATAGAGAGACAGAGAGTGAGTCAGATACAGAGATGGAGAGAAAGAAAGTGAGAAAGAAAGAGAGAGACAGAGATAAACAGACAGACAGACAGACAGACATACAGATAGTGATGGAAAGACAGAGAGGAAGCGTAAGAGAGATATTGAGCGTGGAAGAAAAAGAGATCTTTCATCTCATCCGCATGACTTGCTGCGTCCTTGGCCGCAGCTGAAAAGGCGTCTAAAGCATCGCAACGTACACACATCCACACACACATCCACACACGCACGCACACACACACACACACACACACACACACACACACACACACACACACACACACACGATGTCCAACGTATTGAACTGCAGCCACTCAGTCATATCTCCTCTCTCTCTCCGGTCTAATAGGCCCCATTGCAAGGACCGCATCGATTTGCACCTCATTTATACTGCAGCGCTACAGCAGCACTTACACGCCCCATACACACACCCCCATACACACACCCCATACACACCCCCATACACACGCCCCATACACACGCTCCATACACACGATGCCGCACGCCATCGACAGCACGCTTATCACAAAAAGCAAAGTAGCATCATCTGCTGCAGCCTGTGATGAAACGCACCCAATAAAACACACTCGTTATAAGCTTACTAAAAAGTCTGAGAATATATATATATATATTATAGTCGATGCATCAGACATTCATTATATATATATATATAATTACATATATGTATACATTGTATAGATATTCATGCACTTACTATCGTGGAAATCACATCATCTATCTATAATTGATCTAAGAACGCACGTTGTAAGGCAGTTTGCAACTTTAGGTCAAAGGTGAGTGTATGATGGAATCGATGGATATAGACTATAAAGGAAGATGTATGGATGTATGGATGGATGGATGGATGGATTGATGGATGAATGTGCTCAACGATACTAAACAGAACAATGGAATTGAGATGACATATACAAAGAAGTGTCTGAGCATAATGAATCTTCAGGGGTCGTCGAACGACTGCACGAGAAAGACTGGATAAAATAGCCTAATTACTATATATCTTCAAAGCATAATTTCTAAACCAATTATCTGGTGAGTCGAACGAGCTGTGCCGATTACAACTTCATCTGCCGAAATCTATAAGTTTACGAGCAATTTTATTTTGGATTTTGCAGCAAAGTATTTCAGACATGAAAAAGTCTTTCATATTTTTTATGAAGAAACTCTAGGTTGTAGACTTAGACCTATTGGTTGATAATTTAAGTAAATAAGATGCCACAGGCGGCAGGATTTAAATCTGGCCTGTTCGGAGGCCATAAGGTGGAAGAAATGAAGCGTGGTGTCTTTCTTGTTAGCATTTCGATGATTTTCCTGGCTCTGTGGGCTGGCATTGTTCTGTTGAAAAATAGCCTTCTGGGGCTGTAGATTTCTCAAAACAGGTAGAAGATGTTGTGACAGCAGAACGTTGCGGTAGTACACTCCGCTAATTTTTACTCCAGGATCACTGAAGACCAAATGGGAACGACCAAGCGTCGAAACCGCAACGAACACCATAACATACTTGCTGGCAGGTTGCTGCTTAACTTAAATTGCGACAGATGAAGTTGAAAGATTAACATCTTTCTATCCGTTCAATTTTATGATAATTATGATACGTTGGAATCATATCGTTGGTTCAATTCTCTAAATATTGAATTTGTAAAATGTTGGTATGACCAATTATATTATCAGGCATTAGAGACACATGAGAAACAGTTTGGCTTCCTTGTTATTGAACAACGGTGAAGACCAAAGTCGTCGGAGATAATTATATGCGTTTTCTGACGTCATGTAAGTATGTTAGCAATTCGGATTGTTCAAATTATACTTGAATCCACTTTAAGTACCGGAATGTTGCATAATGCATAGGGGAAAGTCGGGTGCGCGCGGACATGATTGTGTATTCAAATGTCTTTTATACACTGGGTTTATCTCCAGCAAAATATTAACACATCATATACGCCCTACCATTACGAAATTAATCAATGAAAAAAGAAATTTTTATTGAAAGCTATGCTCGTTTCTTGTTTCAATGCTATCATCTAGCGATGTTCACTGGAGATTCACAAACAGACATGCGATTGTGAAAGCGGAGGAAATGGTTTGTGAACAGTTCTCTTTCCAATTCGCGTATATTTCTTTTGTATTTATTGCTTCCTTTGTCTACCTCATTGCTTCCGTTTCTTTGTAAACACTTCGTCTCTCTTGTTCCATTGTTGTTGTAGAGACTTATCACTCTTCTCTCTCTCTCTCTCTCTCTCTCTCTCTCTCTCTCTCTCTCTCTCTCTCTCTCTCTCTCTCTCTCTCTCTCTCTCTCTCTCTCTCTCTCTCTCTCTCTCTCTCTCTCTCTCTCTCTCTCTCTCTCTCTCTCTCTCTCTCTCTTCTCTTCTCTGCTCTTCTCTCTCTCTCTCGTTTCCATCAAACCAGTTCCCATGGTGACCCAACCAACATTGCCTCGCAATTGTCTTGGACCTTCCAGAATGATCAAGATAGAAATGGACTGCAGCGGTCTTTGCAAAGAGTCGAGCGACCAAATGCATGATCTGCATGACAAAAGAGACAAACAATCGTCTTCTCTAAAGGCAGATATCTTGTATTCAGGCCATGTACTACGAAGCCTTTTCCTCCGTCAGTTCGTCGCAGCTACATGCCCTACCCCATGGGAACCTCTGAATAACCAGCCAAAAGACAATCATGGTGTAATCCCCTGTGTGCTCTTTAAGACTATTATTAAAGAGTTGTATACATTGTTCTTCTTTACTCTATTCAATAGAATCATTCATTGTTCTTTACTCTATTCAATAGAATGATTCATTGTTCTTTACTTTATTCAATAGAATGATTACTCTATTCAATAGAATGATTCATTGTTCTTTACTCTATTCAATAGAATGATTCGTTGTTCTTTGCTCTATTCAATAGAATGGCTTATTGTTCTTTGCTCTATCCAATAGAATGGTTCACTGTTCTTTACTCTATTCAATAGAATGGTTTATTGTTCTTTATTCAAAAGAATGATTCGTTGTTCTTTACTCTATTCAATAGAATGGTTTATTGTTGCTCGACATCGCACGATGATCAACGGCAGCTTCTCAAGAGAATCGTTTTCGTTTTTTCGATGTAATGAGTTGCAGTCGGTCGACGTAAAAACCGTTTTCCAATAAGAGCGAAATCATATGTGTGTATGCTCTTCTGTCCGTTTCACTCTGTTCGTTCCACTTTCTGACCGTTTGGCTGTAGTAATAGTATACGTCTGTGTTTTAGGACACCGTGTATACTGTTGCGGGCTGCAAGGTTATAGCGTGGCGAAGGAGAAACATAATGGCTATATCTCGAGCATCGTGCAAAACCGTTTCTGTTTAAAATAAAACGGGACTTTGAGCGTTGCGCTATCGATTGATGCTTGAGCATTTCATTTCGTAGTGAATGCTTAACAATAATAACAATAAAACAAATAATAATAATAACATTGTAATAGTAATAACCCATTCTATCCCCTTTATTGAAAAATGCGTATAATTGAATTTTTTTCCTGTAATCAAAATTTAAAGTGACTCTAATAATTATTGTTTTAAGTGTCCTAAGCAATGTTCAGAGCAAGGCAACCCGAATTTATTTAGTGACTCTGAGTGTTCTTAAGAGTTTTAAATGTTCAAAGTGCTCTAAAACCGTTGGACGTCCTCTCCGCTCTTTAGACCGTCACGATCTTCTTGTACCACGATCTCGGACTGCCACAGCCCAACATCGCGCCTTTGCCTCTGTCTGCCCTTTACTGTGGAATGCCGTTCCTCCTATTATTCGTTCCCAGATTTTATCTGGAGGCTTTACTTTTTCTGCCCGTTGTCTTAAGACTTTTCTTTTTCCAGGAGTTCTTCGCACTGGGAGCGCCTCTGATTAGGCTGTACTGTGAGAGGCGCTTTATAAATCCCAAAATAGAATAGAATAGAATAGAAAGCAAAAAATTATCTGGTAAGAACAAACATACCTGTTATTGTCATTGTTCAAAACAAAGCAGATGGAAATTAATTTGCAAAAATAAATACTCGCGGAATTGGCTTTTTAGACTTCTCTTCATTTGAGGGGGGATACGATTAATACGGGGGATACTCTATTTCGTGACACCGGCGCTCATCTGTCGCTACCCAACGCTTCAATGCAATTGCTTTTCATAGCACTGTTGGCATTCAGCACGTCTGCGGCAAAGACCAACCATCCCATAATAATGATAGGCGGGCAGAACTACATATGAATCCATTTTGAAATCCTGAGGGATTACAATGTACGTCAGGATTAAAAATAATAATAACCCAGTTTTAACATCTTAGAGCCTTAGGGATCTTTTCTACCCAGAACGGCAAAAAATTAGTATTGATAACAATAATAGAATATTATTATTAATCTGCCTCTCGGAAACCATAATGCCACCGCACTCTGAACCTTCCGCAGATGGCGCTAAAGAAACACCAAACGTTAATCTACTTAGAAATAATACTCAACAAAGACAATGACGTCATCAGCTGGTAGGCTAATCGTCGCTGGAAAACAAACATATCGTCTAAACTTCATAAATGTTGGAAAAATCTGCTTTTTTTCGTATCCGCCAGCGTTCGATTTCTACACCATTTTCGAAATCAATAGTTTGTTACTAAGAGGATCGATTCGTTGAAGAAAAGCTACGCAGGAAACCAAGTAATTATTGATTTTATCCTCTTTCCTCGGCGGAACTTTGGAATTTCGCCGATAGCCGTTTAGACCACGTGACGGTCGCCAATGGTAACGTATTATCTTTTTATTATGATCTTAATTTCCAATAATTGTACAAACAAAAAGTGATGTGCTGTTTCCTTGCTATTAGGCCTACATTCTAGACTTTACAAACCAGTCGTCGAAAGTTCCTATATACCGAGTATTACTAACGGACGGTTTACGTAAATGACGTCAGTGATGTGGCCTAAGAGAAAATTCGAATTTAAGTATCTAAAAGCTTACACAGAACATTATTTTCCACATTTATGTGAAATCTTTACACAAAGTTACTCATTTTGATGGTTGATGCACTTGATGACGTGACGCCGGATTTCTTACACACCCTTCCTCTCTTCGTCACAATTCACAAATCGTCACAGATGTGCGACCCCTTTACTTGGCGCGTGATGTCATTTATGGATGGTTACATGCCCAGATAACTGGAAAAACAGATAAGTCGCATTTCTCTCCAGCGCATATCTGCTGCCATCCAGCGCTTCAATACAATCGCTTTCAACAGCACTCTTGGCATTCAGCACATCTCCAGCGAAGAATAGCCATTCCAAAGCAATGCTATTCATAATTTGCTTGAAATCATGAGGGATTATCTGTACATGAGGTCACAAAATTATCTTTAAAAAGTGTACTGCAATAATAATAATAATAATAATAATAACGCAGTTATTAAAAGTGCTGTTAAACGCAGTTGCTTTCAGAGGCACTTTCGCAAACCTGGAAGCAGACGAATAGGGCCATTCCGGACTGGTTTTATAGCAGTAGTAAAGAGCGAAGTCCCCGAAGGATCCTAAATACCTCGGGGCAAAAAAATAATAATAGCATAATAACAACAGCAACAACACGTGCATTTGGGGTGGAGGCATTGGAATTCAGCGGTTACTGCAGTTCAGAAGGTCTGGATTTTATGCTGCAGTCTGATAATGATAATTATAATAATGCTGATGACGATGACGATGACGATGATGATGATGATGATGATGATGATGATGATGATGAATTGATGATGATGATGATGATGATGATGATGATGAATTGATGATGATGATGATGATGATGATGATGATGATGATGATGATGATGATGATGATAGGGTCTATTATCTTACACTGTGCTGTAGTCGTTCAATCCGATATGGTAATATACGCAGGCAGTCGAAAAACTTCTTCCTTCAACATTTCCTTCAACATTATTGTGGTCCCCGTTGGCTGTGAATCACTCTAGTTTTTAACCTTGTTTACGTGAGACTTACACTCTGTTTTCCCGTCTCCATCAATCCCTCAACACCTAGCACAGCATAAACAACGTCTGAGACTCTGCTGTGACCGCATCTGCAGTGCTCTGCATGCCCCTAGGCTACAGTACGCGTTCTGATTCCCAAAGCATCATCCGTTATTCCTCGCAGAGTCATGTAAAACGTGAGGATATGCAATTATGCATGCATGGAGATGAATGTCCATGTTCTGTGAATCTATTATCTGTCTGTCTGTCTGTCTGTGTCTCTCTCTGTATGTGTTCCTGTCTCCGTCTCTGTTTCTACCTCTGCCTCTGTCTCTACCTCTGCCCCTGTCTTTGTTTCTGCCTCTGGCTCTGCCTCTGCCTCTGTCTCTATCTCTTTTGCTCTCTCTCCCTTTCTCTCTCGTCTTCCCTTCCTTGTCCCTCCCTCCCTCTTCTTCCCTCTCCCTCTCTGCATCTCTCGCTCTCTCCGTCTCTCTTCCCTTTCCTCTTCCTCTTCCGCCTCCTCCTCATCTCTGTCTATGACTGTTTGTCATTGTTATCGGCCTGGATTCGAATGATGAGTGAATAATGAATGATTAAAGATGATCAACACAACAGAAGGTCAAAACAGAGAAATGTCTGCATGCATTTTCGTGGGCGAATAAGACAGAATCCAGATGGTCTTTAAACGAGATCTTGGATACTTTATGGCCCCCAAATGGGACATCTGACACGGATGATGGGCGATGAAAAGAGAGCACGGATGGAATCTAAGAATCGGGAAAATGATGAAAATGATGAATCAATGAAAACAAATTCTGGTGCTTGGAGCAGAAAACTACGAGGTAGACCTTGCAGGCAAAAAAGAATGTTCCTCTAGACTATTCGTGATGCTAAAGTGTGACGCTAGTGTAGAAATAACTGCAATAAAAACTGACAATTTCAGCGCCAGGCGACCGCGCTATCTGTCGAGCAGCGATTATGAACGCTAATCGTCTTGGAAGAAAGGCCACAAATGATCTCTTAGTGTAAGTGAAGGTCACGGCAACTCGACAAAGGTCAAAATATAGGACCACAACAAAAGACAAATGGGAGACAAAGAGTCTACAGAGTGCAGCAAAGGTCACAGCAAATGCCAGACTATAGGGATGCTACAGAGACAGCTTGCCTGGTGAGGGAGGCGAATTGCGGAAACGACAGAAATTATACCAAGATTGACGTCCATTGTTTGATTGCAAACAATAATAATATTTTCTTTATTCAAGCAATCCGGTTGACAGATCGCAACCGGTTACAGTGTACATTTATGCAAGTGAAACAATTCACAGGAACGCAAATTACAGGAGACATAAATCTTAACTACATACCTACTAACAGAATAGACAGCCTGCAACATACGGCGCTAATAGCAGCCTACAAAGCACGTACGCCCAACGGTGTCTCGAACCCGTTACCTCTCGCTCTCCATGCCAGCGTGTTATACAATGCGCTACCGCACCCCCTAAATAAATAAAAGAAGAGGAAGCAATAATCCGTCTTTCAGTATATTTTGGATTCAAACCTATCGATGTAGCCTACCCACTCCAACATACCAACCTACCCACCCACACACACCCACACACACGCACAGAGATTAATCTAGATAATTTCATTGATTCTGTTTGCCTTGCTGTTATAGATAGGTATATAGGTCGATTCGGTGGATACGCCATGCATTTAGCGCACACTATAAGAAGGCCAATCGACATAAAGAACTTTTAAAAGCAACAGAAGATGGTCGTAGTTATTGGCCATATATATATAATTATATATATATATATATAATATAATATATATATATATATATAGAGAGAGAGAGAGACGGGCAGTGAGACAGTGAGAAAGAGAGAGAGAGAGGGGGGGCGAAAGTGACAGACTGACAGACAGAAAGAGGGAGAGAGAGAAACAGAGAGAAACAGAGAGAAATGGAGAGAGAGAGGGCGAGACAGACAGAGACAGGTAGACAGACAGAGAGGTAATGGACATTGTTGTGACTGCATGCATCAGTCACAAGAGATACATGTATACTGTACAGGCCACACAAATCTTCCATGCAACCACACAACACAGTTTTGTGGCTTACACTAAGTCTTACATGTAGAGGCAAATATTTTGGTCTTATTAATAGAGTTTAATTGAGCACGTGACTTGTGTCCGGCTGCATTGTGCACAATTGAACGGAAATTCAAATAATGAGCATTCCAAGTATAAAAACTAGAATCCGTTGATGTTGGAAGAAGGCAGCGATTATATAGACCTATTATTACATGTTAATTAGAGACCGATGTCTATTTTTAGGCATAAATCCCCGGATGAAAGGATTGTCGACCTTGAATTCGATTCATTTGAAATTGAATATACACTGAAGGAAAGGTCCCACAATAGATCATTCAATATCATACACACTCACACGCATGCACGCACGTACACGCAGATATGTATGCATATGGATGCATACATGTATATATAATTATAGGATATTATTATATGTGTACTTATACAGGGTGGACCAAAAAAATACCCCCTAGATTTCTTGCCAATATCTTGACCAAAAGTAAGAATTTCGAAATGAAAATCTACAGGGTTAAAGACAGCTCATATTTACATACGATGGCCAGATATATATAATCAAAATATTTCAAACAGAACAAAAGTTATGCCACTTTTAGTGAGGCCAACCACCTTTTTTGACGATTCAAAAACGTAACGCAACAAAAAGTGACAAAAAACGATTTTATTAAGTCACATCTCAAATAACTGTTGTGAAATGAACTTGCTGGTGCTTCACAACTCGTGTTCAATGTGCCCACGACCAGTGCCATAACTTCTTTTGAGTCTCTTTGCAAAGTTCTTGACGGCCCTATGATGGGTTCCAAAGGCAAATCTTGCCATGTTAACTCCAATGCGCTCATCAATTCTTTTACCGCTCTTGGTTTTGGTTGCAGATTGTGATATTTTTTCAGCATAGATCTCCTCAATTGATTATCAATCTATCGGGTTTAAATCCGGAGATTTGGGGCCATTGACTTTCACAATGAAACGAGAACAATCGAGCCGGTCGCCTTTCATTCACGGCAAATCTTTTAACTCTCAGCTCAACTCTTATTGCTTGCGCTCTCACTGTTTATCAGAGTAAACGTTGCTCAATGTATCTCTATAGGATCTTGCTCAAGAGATGTCTGAATACACATTTTGTCTGTCATTGACACCTTGGCCATTTTCGTCTTTTTAGAAATTTGAATTTCATTGCTTTAGTAGCAAAATTATTAATCTGACAGATTCCTTATTTACCAACTTGATTGTCATCTTGCTAAGTGACTTCTCAGTGATGTGCAGCTACGCTGGTACCCTGTTTCTTTTTTAAATAGTAATAATAATGATCATCTGGCAATATCAAGGCTATTTGATAACAATTATTTGAGATGAAACTTAATAAAATCGTGTGTTTGCTACTTTTTGCTGCGTTACGTCTTTGAATCGTCAGAAACGGTGAGTGGCCTCACTAAAAGTGGTATAACGTTTGTTCTGTTTGAAATATTTTGATGAAATCTGACCATCATATGCCGATATGAATTGTCTTTAAGACTCCAAAATTTCATTTCGATATTGTTACTTCTCACCAAGATATTGACCAGAATAATTAAATTGATTTTTTGCTACTTTTTGTTGCGTGGCGTTTTTGAATCGTCAAAAAACGTTGGGTGGCCTCACTAATAGTGGTATTACTTTTGTTCTGTTTGAAATATTTTGATGAAATCCGGCCATCATGTGTAAATATGAATTGCCTATAAGCCTGTAAAATGTCATTTCGGAATTCTTACTTTTGGTCAAGATATTAGCAAAAAACCTAGGGGGTCTTTATTTGTCCACTCTGTATATCATGAAGGAGAGCGTGAGTTCATTGCATGTTATTCGTATATACATGTATACATGGAAATGCATGTACAGAGATACGCATATATGCATACATAGCCTATATGATTGCATCTACCATATATGATTGTGTGTATGTATATTTGCGGGCATATTTCAGCATTCACGTTTTGCCTGTATGCACAGCAGCTGTTTATCGCTGGATGTATATGCATACATATTCGTCTGCTTCCGCCGTCTAAATTACTACCGGAATGCTCTCCCTGTGGAGCGGTGCACTTTAAAGATTTACATCTGCCCCAAAACACCTCTCAACGAACTATAAGGCCAATATGTATACGATGGCGTAAATTATATATAAACACTACGAATGCACGCAAATGCATACATCCACATACAAACACGAAGAGATTTCATCCGACTTCCAATTATCTACGCACATAACTAAAGTATATACACAAAGTCATAAATAGAGAATATATATATAGGGTCTCTGTCAACACTTTAGAGAGGTAATAAAAGGAGCTAGATAAGAACGTAGAGTTCCATATATGAAATATAATGTCGGGATGTAAATTATAGGTGCTGACAATGCCTGAGATGAATTTCTCTTTTTCAGAGGACGATGCATGGTCTACATTACATAAGGTATAGTTGGCCTACTATGTAAGACTCATGTTCAACCGTTTTTTTGGTTTTCCGAGACTCCGACAATGTTTACTGCAGACCAGAAGCAGGCCAAGTTATTTAGCTCTTTTTTTATTATTAATCTATGGAAATTGCCGGTCTGTACAGCGTTAGAGTTGTATTTTGAGAGTGTGTAAAGGAAATACAGTTTCACTGACAGACAAGCAATGTTTACGTTCGTATACAAATCCTCAGCGTGTAGATTTTACCAGGACTTAGGAAGGTAGGCCTACTAGAGAGGAAACATGCAACAAAGTTCTTAGAAATTAATGATCTAAAACTTCTGTGTTATTTGTGCAATAATATAAACTATCAGTCTGGACACT